>BSBN01001159.1:600000-793910 GCA_027924645.1 Cunninghamia lanceolata | reverse complement strand
ATTTTATTTTAAATAGCTAATCTTAACACTTATTTAATTTTAACTTTTCATCAATCTTGATTATTGCAAATAAGAAATTAATATAGTTATATAGTTATAGACCTTAGATTAATAAAAAATAATCTATCAAATTTCATAGTTAAAATGCGATGACTTGATATTCTCATGTATTAGAAAGAAAAACTTTTTTTATGGAAATTATAATTCTTAAAAAACACTTATTTAATTTTAAGTTTTCATCAATCTTGATTATTGCAAATAAGAAATTAATATAGTTATATAGTTGTAGACCTTAGATTAAAAAACAATAATCTATCAAATTTATAGTTAAAATGCAATGACTTGATATTCTCATGTATTAGAAAGAAAAACTTTTTTTTATGGAAATTATAATTCTTAAAAAATATATCAACAAATTTAGTGAAAAAAGAATTTTTATGTAGTCATTAAATATACATGTATACTAATCATCCTAGAATTATTTTGATTTAAGAGTTTAATTTATTTTACCATATAATTATATTAAATTAAGAGTTATTTTAAGATTAATTTATTTTCAAAATTTTAATTTTAAGATATATTTCAAAAATATAAGTTATTTTTTTTGCAAACAAAAGTCATAACATTTTATCTTATAAAACTAAAACAGTTACAACATTCAATTTTTGTGGTACCTCTGGTTCACGTTTACGGGTCATGTCGTCGTGATTGAACTACTATACCTAGTGCCTAAAATAGCTGCAACAATGGCATCTGTGGCATCGTCCCTATAAATTGTTGGGGAGAAATAAGGACACTCTCATTTTCAATTCCTTCCATTAGCCATTTGTTGCTATCGTAAGACATAAATCCTGACTCAAAAGAATTTTAAATTCTTTCTAAGTAGGTGTTGTTGATAGGATGAATCATTTTCACGTATTTCCTATGTTCCATTATGTTCTTTAACATTTCTTTCACGTACTAACAGGTATAAAGAAAGGACGAGCATCTTCCAGGTACTGACGGGTATAATGGAAGAGTGAGTATACAAAGAGGTTTGGTATATTGGTCTGACAATATATAGTAAAGGCAACCTTTTAGAGTGATAAGGAACCAATCCATGAAAACTTGTTAACAAAATTCATAATGTGTTGAAAATTATTTTATCTCTCCACATTATTATTGGAACTTAACTAAAATGTGAAATCTTTGTAATCATGTCAACATTAAACACCAATGTCATGGAATTTTTGAAAATTAATGTCAATGTTATAACTTTGGACTTATAATTATTTGTTTTCAACTATTATGTAGGTATGGTTTCACCTATGTTGAATGTTGATTTTGACAAGGAACAAAGACAATACTGAAGGGAATATTGAAGACGATAATGCCAACTAATGATAGATGCACAAAGATAACAACAAATGATACAATGAAATGAGGCTCAAAGAGAAAGATATCATAGACGTAGAGCTGAAATAATAGTTGAAGAATTGAAATTACAGAGTCGACAACAACCAAATATGATGAGAATAAGTCATGCACAAACATCTCAACAACTCAATGTCCCTAAAAGAGAAGAAAGAGAACAACCTAATTCGTCAAATGCTAATATTAATTTTAATGTTGAAGATGAAAATTCAAGATCAATAGATTTTGTACTCGAAACACCAGGAAATGCACCTAGACATGACATGAATCTATTTGTTCAAATTGATGTAGAAAATGCACCAAATCCTAATGGAATGATTCACATTGGTTTCAATACTTTCTAGAAATGGAATAGATAGTTTTGTTTCACCAACCATGTGCTATATTTGTCAAGAATGTTACATTGGAATAAGGGCTTTTCGGACACCTCAATGTCCTATATGCAATAGGTGTCAACAAGAAAGAGGAAATAATTGATTTTCAACATCAAATGATATGGATCCTGGCCCACAACCACAAGAGCTTGCAAACTTGACACATGTAGAAGCAATGTTGATAGCATGTGTCAATCCAATCCTACAAGTGACACATGCAACTGGTTGTCAACATAAATACAAGAGACACACAATAAGTTCTCCACGGGATGTAAAAGAAATTTCAAAGGTTTTACCACATGGAATAAAATATTTATCAATCATTATTGTTTGAAGGAGGGATCAACGTGGCACAAATTATAACTTTACAATTAATAGAGAGAGAGTATATAAGGCACTCAAATACAAAATTGAACACGACAAGTTCTACTCTGATGTTTAAATTGATGAACATGCTCTCAATGGTCTCTCACCAAACTCAGATCAAAATATCTTTGACCAATTAAATTCAGTGCATATGGAGTTTGATTCTGATGCAAATGAAGTTATATTTGTGGGCCCATTAATGGAGATGGATGAAGGAAATATCATTGATCACACAACATCAATGGCTTCCAGACTGCCTAATGTCTGAAGAGAGATGGAATTAATCCATGCATGGGTGAATAACCCTGATGCAGATCAAAGAACATTGATCGATTGGCCAACAATTGGTTCATCTCCTATCAATGAGTATGTGACATTAGGCTTAATTAATATGGCATTTCCAACATTGTTTCCTGATGGTAGATGCGATTGGCTAGAATCACGCATGAGATGAGTACATCTACATGAATTTTTCAAACATCTATTTTGGTATAGGGATCATCGTGTTGGTCGACACCCACGATTTAGATATTATGTGATGAATAAGATCATGAGACAATGTGCACAAAAATCATCTACAGTGTTTGCCAAAATAAATCTTCAAGATATGCCAATCACCATCAATGAGCTATGTGAACATATGGAAAATGTGCCCCACTCTTGTCTAGCTAATCGTTTGATGAGGTTTGGAACAACCTTAAGGGGTACAAGGTCATATTGGGAAAAATGTCATGCAGAGTTAACTGACATGCTTCATCAAATAGGTTCACCCATAATATTCTTCACTTCGAGTGCAACAAATATGTACTGGTCTGATTTGCATGCACTAATGCCTGGAACACGGTTATGTGTTGGATCATCACAGGCCAAATAGTGGCAATGGAAAAACAAATCTCATCTTTACTTAGCCAAATTCATCAATTGCCCAACTTTGACTTTCATAGATATGTTAAAATATCTGTTTTGGCTTGGATACCAAACGAAAATGGATATCCGTTTCCTGGAACTATAAAAATGGTTTTTTTATTCTTTACATTGTATATAGATAAACATGGAACTATAAAAAGGTCACATAGATAAACATGTGCATGTTGTGTAGGCTAAAGAAGCAAGATCATTGAGTGCTAGAGTAGAAGGTGCAAACCTAGAGGCTAGGGAGAACTTGATGATGAACATTGTTTTGTTGAAACTTGCATGAAAGGATGATGAACCGTGGTTTAGAAAGAGTCTCTTCTGACTAAGCGCAAGTTTAGAGGAAAGTGTTGCAATCTAATCATTAATGGATGCACCACAAACACATTAGCATCAATAAAGATTATGCATAAGTTAGGGATAAAGATAGTCATGCAAATCACACAATACAATCTCATGGATACAAAAGGGATAGTAACTCATGATGACATAGTAACATTAAGTTGCATTCTACCTTGAAGGATATGCAAATAAGGTATGGTGTGATGTGATTTTGATGTATTCCTATCATGTGTTACTAGGAAATCCTTGGTAGTATGATCAATCCATTGTGCATAGGGGCACAAGAACACCTTCACCATCAAGAAGGATGGGAAAATTTTGAGTTACTTCCCATGAAGGATGAGGAAGAGTTCATGTAGAAGGTCAAGGTGTTATTATCAAAAAGAAAATTTCTCAAGGAGATAGAAGACTTGAAATACTACTATGCACAAGTAGTCAATCCCACATAGGAGTAGATTGAGCCACAACTTAGAGGAGACAAGTTGTGATCCTACATGAGGAGTTCATAGATGTGATTTATGAAGGAATTGTAGATGGATTTCCACCAATATGTAGCATCTTATACTTCATGGATATGATTCTAAGTTTTAGTTTTCTGAACAAGCTTATATATGCCTTAAAAAGGAGGTAGGAATTATTGTATGTAATGATGGTTAAACTAGTGGGCATGGAGGTGATGAAGGATATCTACACCAAAAATCTATATTTCACAAATACATGGAATGCATTAGTAGAACCCTAGATGGGAGATATAGTCTTATATGAGGAATAATTTGCATGAGGGATACCTATTCAAGAGTTAATAACTGTCCATATTGTAGAGTTCTAGGAGGGAGAATATCATTAGAGAGTTACATTAAGGTGGACTTGGAGGATATTTTCATGTGTAGAAAAGACATGATCCATGTTGGAGTAGAGGTATCACTAGCTAAGTTTGAACAAAGATGTACATATATTCATTGAAAGAGGTACCATCTACCAAAAACAAAGATAATTACATAAAACATTGGGTTTTATAATCCATTGTGCATGCCAAATAGATTGTGGGAGGAACTATCTATATTTTGTCCTTGGATCTATTCACATAGAGGGGCAATGATTCTATCTTCATAGTGGTATTTTTTCCTAAATGTAACACATCATTCCTTGTGTGTAGTTGAATGAGACATTCTGGATAGTGGATTTATTCTCCAAGGAGATGTTTTGGTTGCATGGGTTGCTATGGAGCATAACATCTGATCATGACATGAAGTTCCATAGCCAGTTTTAGCACAACCTATGGAATAAATTAGGTACAAATCTCAATTATATCTCTATGTATCATCTGCAAATGGATAGATAGACATAGGTTGTTAATCAAAGTCTTGGAAATATACTTAGATGTGTGGTAGGGGAAATTATTAAATTGTGGAACTCTATGTTGGTGCAAGTAGAGTTTGTGTACAACAACTTGGTGAATTTATCATCAATGAAGGTTCTATTCCAAGTGGTGTATGGGACATTCACACAAGGTGTCATAAATTTGTTGGAGTAAAAAAAAGGCAAGTGCAAAAGTGTAGAAGTTGAAGAATTGATGCAACATATGAGATAGATTCATGTACAAGTCAAGGAGTAGATGGAGGAGAGTAGCACAACCTATATATATTACACATAGATGATCATTATAGAGAGAATATTTACTCAAAGTGTGAGTTAGTCATGGAACATTTAAGAAAAATAGTTACTTAGAGGAATCTACAATAAGTTAAATCTAAAGAAAGCCAGTCCATGCTACATTATATGTAGATTTTCTAAGAACACATAATGAGATATATTAGGACTAGGGATGATATTCACCTTGCAATTGATTTAGACTATTGTAATTTATTTAATAGTCAATTAATTATGTGTACAACTCCAAGGATCATGAAAAATGGAAAATTGGACTTAAACATGAGTCCATACCTTCTATAGGTGACTTAGAATATGTTTGTAAGGGGTATAATGTGGAGGGAAGCATTGTAAGGCATGATTGGAAACTTAACACAAAGTGGAGGGTAATCTATGAAAATTTATGACATTGTAAGATGTGTAAGAAACATATATGACATTGTAAGAGGTGTAAGAAACAATATATAATGACATGTAAGAAGTTGGTTGTCATTTTTGGACTTGGGGAGTTGTTATTTTGTCCTTTAGTGAGTTGTTTTTGTCCTCTAGTGAAGTTGCATAAACAAGTTCATGAGAAAGGTCTTGAAGCTTCTAGAAAGATACTTGTAACTCCCACACACATGTCATGAGGTCTCTTTTGCATGTTGACTACTTGACTCATGGTTTGAGTCCATTATATTGGAAACCACAAATTGGATTACATTTACCTATATATTGGAGTATTGGGATAGTAGTTTGTATGGTATTATAGGTTATGTTGCTATGATACCAGAATTTTGTTGCACTAAAGGGGAAGTTGTGTTAATGTACTCTATATTTGAGATTAATACAAGATTGTAATCTCTTTGGTGGTGGGGTTTTATACACATTGTATCTCCTTATTGGTCCTTTATCTCTCTCTAAACCCTAAACCCTAAACCTCTAAACCTCTAAAGCTTAAACCCTAACCCCAAAACCATAAACCCTAAACCCTAAATAATGCCCCTAAACCCAAGCAACCCTAAACCTTTATCTCCCTATTTCTCACTATCTCCCTATCTCTATCATCCCTCTACCTATCAATCTCTCTCTCTATGTCTCTGGACATGTCTCTCACTCTCTATCTCCCTATCTCTCCCCTCTGTCTCCTATGTCTCTCCTAATCTCTATTAGTCCCCTCTCTCTATCTCTCTTTAAACCCTAAACCTGAGCAACCCTAGACCCCTAAACCCTAAACCCTAAACCCTAACTTGAGCAATGCTAAATTCATAAACCCTAAACAATGCCCCTAAACCCTAACCCCTAACCCCAAGAAACCCTCTCTCCCTCTATTTATATGGTTTAACTATTGAACAATGATAAAATGTAATGTGGTAGGATGTGGTGAGTTTAGATGTTATGATATAGCATGGAGATATGTCTACATGTGGTGATGCTATGGAAATTTAACCATGAGTCATTTGAAGAAGTACTCACAACTACATATTTAATTGTGCCAGTAGAAGCATAAATAATAATGCATGTGGACTTGTAGCAGACTTGAAGTTCATGTGGAATAATCTAGAGGCTTGGTTATGTTAAGAGAATGTTCTATAATACTACAAGTTGAAAGAATTGGTTAGATGGTTGTATGTGTTACCACAAGCTTATGGTTGGTAGTGGTGGTTATACAAGAAGACATGAATACATTGACTATAGTTAGTAATTTAAACTATTGATATTTAATGTGTAATGTAACATATAGTCATCTATAATGGTTATCCACATGGACCTGCGTCATGTTTGGTGATATATGTGATATAGTGATTTTATGATATGGTCAACATATAGCTTTGTGACTCTTGGTATTCCATTGGTTCGTTGATAGTTAGACAATTGGTATTCTATGGTGATGCATATACCTATCTACTCATGTGAATGGAGAATGGTTGGATTGTGATTAGTTAGGTGTTGGATGTGAGAACATAGAAGAAAAGTATGTTATAAGCATGTAGATATCAACTCTATCAAAATAATTCTTCTATTAAATCAATGGATTCTAAATAATATAATGGTTTAAACTATCTTTTACTACTAGGTTTTCTCGCATAAGTGTTTCTAACATAAAATCTAGTGTCCCATATTGTTTCTTTTGGTTTTATATACTATCACATGAGCTTTCTTAAATGTTACTAGATAGACAATACATTTGTATCATTGTCTTTGATCATATTATTTAAGTTACTCCTCTATCATAGTATAAAGAAAAGAATAATGAAAAGACAACAAACTAAAAACTAATATAGTATATTTAAGTTACTCCATATAGTATATTTAAGTTACTCCTCTATCATATTAGTTAATCTAAGACAACAAACTAAAAAACAATGAAAAGAATTGGGTAAAGAAAAATGGATATCCGTTTTGGGCAACCTAAAACAAATATTTATTTCTCAAACATAAAAAAGGGAAAAGAGGCCACGTTTTGCCAACCCGCGGCTTGCAAAATGTAGACCTCTCGTAAAACTAATATCAGAGCTCAAGAATGGATATCTGATCCAAAGAGGTTAGTAAATTTACATTTTTTTGTTTGTTTTGTATATTCAAGCAAGTTTTTTTGGTTTTTTATGCTAAATATGTATGTTTTATATTTTAAATAGGTAAAATGGATGAACAAAATGAAAACCCAAACCCTCCGCCACCAAACTCTCCCCCTCCAACAATCGAAGAGAAAATTCAAAGCAACATTGATCAAATAAGTAGGATTGTATAAATGTATCATTGCCACCCTCAATTGTCTACAATGACATCAAATTTAGAGGGAATTATTAGTCATGTTCGAACCCTGTCAAGCCAACATAAATCATTTAGGCAATGGTGAGAAACCAAGAAGGCAGAATATGCTGATGGTTTATCATATGATCAAGTGAAAGAGTTAGACATTACAAAAGCTATGTTAGCCCAACATTTTGTCAATCCTAAAACCGGCTTGAATGTTATGTTTGTAAGCCCAAGTATTCAATCAAATGGTGTACACATGAGGGCATTAGTCATAATTTTTGGGATCGTTGGTGGATGGTTTTTGATAAACCACCCAACAACAATTTAGATGTAGCTTTGTATTTCCTTCGTAAACTCTATACAGAGTTCATCATGGGCCACCATGTGAATTATTTTGATTTTAGAGATTTTTAGGCAGTAGGTAAGGGAATGCCTCAAGATAGATCTGGGGCATGAGATAAGCACAAGGTCCCTATATTCTCCCTCTTGCTATCCCTTCTCCACCCCCAATTTAGCACCCAGACGTTGTTGCAAATGCAACACAACATGGCCTTAGTGTAATACACTCTTTGACTGAGTACTTGATTATATAGACTTCTCAGTTTGCACAACCATGTGATGTTGGTTATGATATTGGATCACCTGATTTTACTAGACCCTCCTCCTCCACACATGTTTGTGTGCCCCATCATTGCATTTTTTGCAGTCAGCTATGCTTAGGTCCTATTTTGGAGAGTAGTGAGCCACCTTTGAACACCTCAGAGTATGATGTCCATTCAGGAGATGAGGCAGTGGGCTCCAGAACTCAAGCTGAGGAGTCGAGCACAAGCATAGAAGCATAAGCATCAGTGGACCATAGAGAAGGAGAAGACCATGGACAATCTTTTATGCAGGTAAAATTTAAAGTTAAATTTCATGGTGTATTCCATATGAATAATATAAACAAATTTATTAGTACTAATGTATCTAAGGGGGATAATAGTTGATGACAGAGGAGGAGTTGACATAAGTTCATCATGGAACTTTGTCTGCCATCCAATTTGGCTTTGACTTGCCGGTATAATTTATTCTACACATCAACTTTTTTTTGTATGCATTTATTTCTTTGTGAGTATTTATATATTAATTTATATCATGATGTTAATTTAATTTTATAGTCAATCCAGAATGTGAATGATGTGGCATCTTTGCCAATGGTCTTCACTAGAACTCTTGATCGACCCAAGGGACTATCTTTCACAAAACAACTTTCTGAACGCCAACAAAGGGTGGGAGTAATTCGATTGAATTGTACTTTAATTGATAATTTAGAAAAAATAAATATTTGATTATAGTCATTTAGATAAATAATAATTTAAAAATTATTATCATTAATTGTATACATAGAGTCTTACATTCTTTTCATTTTTCATACAGGAGATATTAGTTGGTTCATCCATGATGAGTCCTTCTCAATCGATGCAGGAGGCCTCGATGGTGGTATGTGCTTGTTTTCTAGTAGATAAATTTTTGTGTAGTGCACTCTAGATTGTTTATGTGTAACACATCTAACCTTTTTTAATGTATGCATTTCCTTTTTGTTTAATAATTATATATTAATTTATTTCAATGTTACTTTACTTTTACAATCTCTTGAGAATATCAATGATGTGCCACCTTTGCCATCACGCTTCAGTAGGACACTTGATCGTCTTAAGAGAAAATCATTTGCAGAATGATTGTCTGAATGACAAGAAAGAGTCGAGGTAATTGAATTAAATTTTTCTAAATAATTGATAGTTTATAGTGGTCTTATAGTTGATAAGATTCTATTTACTAAATCTAACTTATTTTTATTTATCATTGAAGAGATTGATCAAATTTGTGGTTTGACTTGTTATTGCAGTCAACTTTGCCTCCATCAACTACTAGACATCATGGTACAAAGAGAACACTTTTTGAGGATCCATCACAAATTGAGGATTCACAAAAGACATAGGGTCAAGTGGACCTTTAGTATTTGATGTAGCTATTCAGCATGTAGATTGTATATAGATTTTGAGACATGGCATATGCAATATTTTGTAAAAAATGTTTTGAGTTGGCATATTTGCCAAATTTTTTTATATGTCTACCATTATGGACTAGATTTTAATATATATACACCTTGATATACAATATAATTTAAATTCCTTATGTGCATGTAATCCTACTTTGAAACTTAAAAGTTTGATGTATAATTAGTTTACAATGGTTGAGTTATGATCAATAACATGTTATAGATTGATTTGTTGTTATATATGATTGTTTTTCTTGGTAGAAAGATGATATATGTTGTTTCATACCTCAAGACATAACTTGATCCTAGTCACCACATGATTGTAGTTTTAGTTTCACCATCAAAACTTCATTTCTAGCCTCCTTTCTTCATGTTTTCTCCATTTTCAGTCTTATTCAGGACATCGGCAATCTAGAACAATAATTTGGTACCTCATGGAAGGCTGTAACAATCATATTTAAGGTTGTAATTCTCGTACATGATTATAAAGTTCATTTTCATTCAGCTCCAAGACCTCGATTCCTTCATCTTTGACCATTTCTAGATATGATTATGTAGGTACAATAGTGATATAGGTCTGAAAATCAATTTGTTTCATGGTTGGTGTAGCAAATTAGGAGTTTGAAATCATTCCTTCCTTCAATTATGCAAATTAGAATAAAACTCTTTATGACTGTCCTATAAGTACACTTGGTTGACTTTGGAGAATATTCTAGAGATTTCCATAATTGGAGATTTGTTGTGAAGCCTCTAGTTTCTAGGGATGTGATCTGTCCTTTGCAAGAAAACAATAATCAAATCTCATGCTTCTAGATGTTAGTTAAGAACACAATGCAAATTTTAAACAACATAGTAAAAAGAAAGAGGGGTTAGATTAAATAAAGAGCCAAAAACTTATTGTATTGAAGAACTTTCATATTTTACTCTTTATATATTTCTCTCCCTCTATTCCCTTCTTCTTGCCTCCAAATTCTATGATATATTATATGTTAGAATAATTTTTGTGGCATTGACCCATGTGTATTTTAAATTTTTAGCCATCCCAAGAGGGCCTCCATGAGTAGTGTTACACTGACAACAAATTTCTTCATGCATCTGTAATAGTTTGACATATTTTGATGATTTTTGGATATTGGTTGCTTAGCATGGTCTTAGATGCATTTGGATGCTCCTGGAGGTCCTAGTTGACTTGTATACTTTGGATGCACTTGTTTGTTGCCACATATCTCATTTGAGTCAATTTGATGGTTTGCTTGTGTGTCCATTGGTTAAGGTTTGGCATACTTTTGATTGTGGAGTCTTGGTTGGTTCATAATGCATTTGGTTTTTCATGAGGCACTTGGTTACATGGGTATGATGGGCTTAAGTTATTATTGCTTTAGGAGGTCTTGGTTGAGTATGGTTTGTATTCCCATAGTTATGTCTTCAGATTTTGGACTTATGAGTTTGCATGTTATCATTGTGAGATATGCATGTATGGTTATTACATGATGAGGTATGCTTTTGTGATATTATCCATATACCTTTGTTCTAATCTTATGACGAAATTTTGAGGGTGAATTTGGTTTGATTTGTGATGACATTGTGTGGATTTTGTAGTCATTAAGTTGTTTCAAGGTAATTTTTTTGTCAAGCACGACTAAATGAACTATATCAAGTAAATGAAGTTAAAATCATGAAGATCACAACACCATACAATCCTCAAGTTGTTAGGAGATCAAAGACTAGAGTGGCCTCATGCTCAAACCTTCATTGGGGTATTAAAATGCACAAAACAATCATACAAGACAGTCATGAAGTTATCATCATGAACAAGGGGATTATATCAAAGTGGCATGTATAATAGAGTTATCAAGGTCATGAAATAATAATAAAGTGAAAATATTATTTGGAAGTGAATAGAACAATCCATGCAACTGTGAAAAAAACACATTTCATACAAGGGTTCCAACATTGCCTACTGTTGTTACAGTCAAACAACAGTGTTATGAGGTCTTTCATTCATGAAATTACTATGCAAAGAGGGTCTATAAGTTTCATTAGGGTTTTTACTAATGATCTAATGGATTTATAAGGTTTTCAGACACCAAAATGGATGATTTATATGAGTTTTGGGACTGTCATAGTCCATGTACAACTTGCTATCCTCATTGACTGTTATTAGAGTTTTCAATGTTTTTACTTAATAAATCTGTGATCCTTTGTCATGGAACATCAAGAGGACGAATATAGACACACTTATGACAAGTGGATTTCATGAAATTCATAAGGCACTACCAAAGCAATTCTAGGACTGTTCTAATAAAACAAGAGAGGACTGCCAAATACACAATGGTTGTCCCAACACTTATATGACTGTCATAACAGTCCATAAACACCACTTGTCCTCATGATCAATCATAGATACCATTAATAACATGAAGATAATCTAATTTATAGGTTCAAAACAAGAAGGAGGAGGTTGTATAAAGGTCCAAATGCAAAGGAATGATTGTTTGTTAAAAAGATACACATGGCTATCCAAAACTGCCCTTTATGACTGTCCTAAAACAACATCACGTGTATGGTCATAAAAGCCATCAAACTTTGAGAATAAACTTGTCATTGGATAAGTAGTTGAAGGATAAAGTTTCTAAGTATCCTATATGAAAAATCCAATCATTGTTTCACCTAAAACAATCAAAAATCAATCTCAAACTGCTCATGAACAGTCATGTACAATTGGGACAACCATGACCATATTTTGAGAGCAAAACTTTGTCAGGTGTCATATTTTTTGTTCTGCTTGTCGTGGGGTCAAATGAACTACACCAATGTGTCAGGGTGGGTGGGTAAATGCTAGGGGAGGTCTCATTTCATGTGCCAAGCGTCCCAGTCATTCTGGACAACAGGCTACCAGCAAAGTCCCTTAAGATCCCTAAGACCAAAAAACTGCCAAACTTTGACGGAGTAGTTATCAGAATTTGTGGTAGTTGGGAACAATTTGTTTGGACCTACAGGTGTACATGGGTCCTTCCACAATAACCTCTCTCAGTTTTGGTCAACTCTAGTATGTTTGACCGTGACAAAATCAAACACATTCTTGCAAAATGCTTCAGTTCGATGCAGTGGAAAGGTGCTAGGAGTGACATTTTGTATTCCATAGCTCGTAGGGTTGAATGGAATGCACCAACATGTTGGGTGGGAAGGTAAATGCTAGGGGAGGTCTCATTTTGTGCGCCAAGCATCCCAGTCATTCTAGGCAACAGGCTACCGGTAAAGTCCCTTAAGATCCCTAAGACCAAAAAACTACCAAACTTTGACAAAGCAGTTCTCAAAATTTGTGACAACTGGGAACATTTCATTTGCACCTATAGGTGTATGTGGGGTCCATCCAAAATAGCCTCTCTCAGTTTTGGTCAACTCCAGTCTGTTTGACCGTGCTGAAATCAAACACATTCTTACAAAATGCTTCAATTTGATACAGTGGAAAGGTGCTAAGAGTGACATTTTGTATTCCATAGCTCATGGGGCCGAACAGACTACGCCAACACATCAGGGTGGGTGGGTAAATGCTAGGGGAGATATCGTTTCATGCGCCAAGCATCCTAGTCATTCCAGGCAACAAGCTACTGACAAAGTCCCTTAAGATCCCTAAGACCAAAAACTGCCAAACTTTGATGGAACAGTTCTCAAAATTTGTGACAGCTGGAATGTTATGTTTGCACCTACAGGTGCATGTGGGGTCCATTCACAATAACCTCTCTCAGTTTTGGTTAACTCCAGTCTATTTGACCATGCCGAAATCAAATGCATTCTTGCAAAATGCTTTAGTTTGATGTAGTGGAAAGGTGCTAGGAGTGACATTTTGCATTCCATAGCTCATGGGGTCAAACAGATTGCACCAACATGTCGGGGTGGGTGGGTAAATACCAAGGGAGGTCTTGTTTCATGTGCCAAGCATCCTAGTCATTTCAGGCAATAGGCTAACGGCAAAGTCCCTTAAGATCCCTAAGACCAAAAAATTGTCAAACTTTGACGGAGTGATTCTCAGAATTCATGATAGCTGGGAACATTCTGTTTGCACCTACAAGTGCATGTGGGGTCCATTCACAATAACCTCTCTCAATTTTTGTCAACTCTAGTTTGTTTGACCGTGCCGAAATCAAACGCATCCTTGCAAATGCTTTAGTTTCATGTAGCACAACCTTGCCAGGTGCCATATGTTTGGTTCTACTCGTCGTGGGGTTGAATGGATTATGCCAACATGTCAGGGTGGGTGGATAAATGCTAGGTAAGGTCTTGTTTCGTGCGCCAAGCATCCCAGTCATTTCAGCCAATAGGCTACTAGCAAAGTCCCTTAAGATCCCTAAGACCAAAAAACTGCCAAACTTTGACAGAGCAGTTCTCAGAATTCATGATAGTTGGGAATGTTCTGTTTGCACCTACAGATGCATGTGGGGTCTATTCACAATAACCTCTCTCAGTTTTGGTCAACTCCAGTCTGTTTGTCCATGCCAAAATCAAACGCATTCTTGCAAAATGCTTCAATTTCATGTAGCACAACCTTGTCAGGTGCCATATTTTTTGTTCTACTCATCATGGGGTTGAACGGACTATGCCAATACATCGGGGTGGGTGGGTAAATGCTATGGGAGGTCTCGTTTCATGTGCCAAGCATCCTAGTCATTCCAGGCAATAGGCTACCGACAAAGTCCCTTAAGATCCCTAAGACCAAAAAATTGCCAAACTTTGACGGGGCAGTTCTTAGAATTCATGACAGTTGGGAATGTTCTGTTTAGACCTATAGGTGCATGTGGGGTCCGTCCACAATAACCTCTCTCAGTTTTGGTCAACTCCAGTCTGTTTGACCGTGCCGAAATCAAACACATTCTTGCAAAATGCTTCAGTTTGATGTAGTGGAAAGGTGCTAGGAGTGACATTTTGCATTCCATTGCTCATGGGGTTGAACGGATTGTGCCAACACATCAGGGTGGGTGGGTAAATGCTAGGGGAGGTCTTGTTTCATGTGTCAAGCATCCCAGTTGTTTCGAGCTGTAAGCTATCAACAAAGTCAAAAGTTGCTAGGACTGAAATTTTGCATTGCACAGGTCATGGGGCCGAACTGATTGCGCCAACATGTCGGGGTAGATGAGTAAATACTAGGGGAAGTCTTATTTTGTGTGCAAAGCATTCCAGTTGTTCCATGCTATAAGTTACCGGCAAAGTGACTTTGCCGGTAGCTTACAGCCCGAAAGGACTGGGAGCCTTGGCACACAAAACGAGACCTCCCCTGGCATTTACCCACCCACCCTGACGCATTGGCTTAGTCCGTTTAGCCCCATGATGAGCAGAACAAAAAAGATGGCACCTGGCAAAGACCCTAGTTTTCATAAGGGGAGATATGTGATTTTAAGAGGCTTTGGGACTATTTTTAAGAGGTTTTGGGACTATTTTTAAGATGTTTTAGGACTGTTCTTAAGATGTTTTAGATGTTTTTGGGACTATTTTTAAGAGTTTTTAGGACTATTTTGAAGAGATATACTAGTTTATTGTTAAAATATTCATGACTTCAAATCACTACATATATAACCATTAAATTTAGCATTAAACATAATGAAAAAACACACCTTTAAGAGTGTACTATTAAAATCACATGAAATGGTTATCAATTATTAGCACCAGATGTGAAGATGTAAAAATTATTAGACTATGGTCATAGTCTCCTCATAGGATATACAAAATATACAAATATAAAATATAAAAAATGTCTCCATGATGGAAGCTAAATGCTTTAACCACTGATCTCAATCCCTTGGATACAATAGCTTTATAGTTGAAAACACCTGCATTTATAAGTTAAAAAATTGTTAAGAAAAGTACACACCATCAAGTGCAACTAACTTAATTTTTTAATAACAAGTTTGATGAAAGATGTCTTATATGTCACCTTAGGAATTATATCGAATGTCTCCAAAACGAAAACTAAATTCTCAGTCCCTTGAATGTACAATAGTTGTATTCTCCAAAACATCTGCATTTGTATATTAAAATATGTCAAGCCAAAAAAACTTAAAACACCTCATGTGATGCAGAGGAAGGACTCAACTTGATTCAACTTGACACGTTCTCAATCATTGACCCAATGCAATTGATGCAAACATGCAATTTGTTCATCCTAGACAACTAGGTCATGAACCCTAATGGCATTCACATGAAGGCATCCAACATGGGGCATGATAACATTCATTTATGTATTTCTCCTGCATTGAAATTGATGACTTTGAATCATTCATGTCACAAACCCTTGCTCTCACAATCTCTCTCACACATGAAATGTGGTCTTGTGGAAAGCCATGATTGCAAAATATGCACAAAATGTATTTTACAAATATGCTCTCAAAATATTTGAATTAATCAATACTTTGGAAAACATATCCTAACATTGTAATCTTTTCTTGTGTTCTATTTGCATGTATCCATGCAAGTTTAGTGGATGAGGGTTGTGTGTACTTCAATCAGTTATAGGACTATTATAGGACTCTTGTTGTAAATTAATGATCAATTATAGGACTGTTCTAGGAATGTTATACTAGGACTATTATACTAGTCCATAAAGTGGGATTTTATTAGACTATGTAGTTCAAACTATCCTAGTAGACATGTATGTAAAGTGTGGAATTGATGCAGAGCAGGGGCAGATCCTAACACAACTTGACTGTTTCAACACACTTCTTACAAGGGTTCATTGAAAGGCATGCATAAGACATCTTTGTAAACCTTGTCACCATTGGCAACATAGTCATATGGTATCCAAGGAAAGGTAACCACCATGGGACAGGAAAGCAAAGGCTTGTGTAGGCTTGCCTCAATACCCTTTGAAGGGTTCCAAATGCTTCTCAGTCCAACAATTGATCAGCACAAAGAATCCTGCAACATTGTCTTGTTATCTCTTCAAGTATCTTAGACCTCAACATGAACTATTGAAAGAGCAACTTCTCAACTGGAACCTTAAACTCATTTAGACTTTTGAAAACATGGTACAATGCTTACCAAACCAAACTTTAAGAGGCAATGCATGAATTTAATCAAGAAGCCATCATGTAGGGTTTTATGACTATCCCAACGAGGCTAAGGCATACTGTCAAACATATCTTTTACACGTGCAAATAATGGACTTCATTCTTGTAGAGATGTAGATGATGTCAAGACAGAGCATTCCACAAGTCTTCATCATTTTATTATGGTGGAATCTCTGTCTTCATCATTTCACACCTGGAAGTTAGAAAATTCTTGGTGAAGTTATCATACATTAGTCCTTATGGGCTCTAATATTTTGTATCCTCCTCTTATGTCTAGCCTAGGGTGTTTTGAATAATGGAAGAAGGGAAATGGATAGGAAACTAAGCTTAGGGAATGAGTGATAGAAGACTGTGATAGTGGAAATAGAAGCTTAGAAAGCTTCAAGAAGAATGGCTCATTTGAGGCTTGTTGGGAGTGTGTGACAACATAAGAATTATAAATTGGTTTATGAAACCCAATAATCAAATCCCACTCAAGAAACTATGGTCAAAGGGAAATGGGATCAGACTCACATAGTAGGCAAGAATCAACAACCAAAGAACCTTTGGAAATGGGATTTCAGTTTCTTAAATAGGATGAGAAATCCTAATCATAGTCATGGTTGAGAGAGGTAACTAGTAATCAAAAACATGATTGGTGGGAGAACTCAAGATAAACAAGAGGTAGGTATAATTTGGACTCAATTGGACTCCCAATCATAGGCCAAATTTGAAGAGAAATGACCCTATATCTTAACCTAGGTCATCTAGGAAACCTTAGGATCTCTCTAGTGCTCCTACAACTTTGGGAACATATTTATTCCTATCCCAAATCTAAATTTGTTCCTAAATACCATTATTCACCATCAAGTGCTCCTACCTTATAGGACTGTTTTAGGACTATTTTATGTCTTTTATAGGACTATTTTACATCTTTTATAGGATTGTTGTAGTTCAAACTATCCTAGTAGACATGTATGCAAAGTGTGGAATGATAGACAAGGCACGTGAACTGTTTGATAGAACAACTTAGATAGATGTCATCTCATGGAATTCATGTTTTAGGACTATTATAGGACTATTATTAGAGTTTTATGACTGTTCTAGGACTGTTTTAGGATTGTTATAGGATTGTTGTAGTTCAAACTATCCTAGTAGGCATGTATGCAAAGTGTGGAATGATAGACAAGGCACGTGAACCGTTTGATAGAACAACTCATATAGATGTCATCTCATGGAATGCATGTTTTAGGATTGTTGTAGTTCAAACTATCCTAGTAGACATGTATGCAAAGTGTGGAATGATAGACAAGGCACTGAACTGTTTGATAGAACAACTCAGATAGTTGTCATCTCATGGAATGCAATGATTGCAAGATTACTATCAAGATTAGTATCAATATTATAGGACTGTTATAGGACTTTTATAGGACTGTTATAGGTTGGACAAGTGATGAGAAAAACCACAATTGGTTTTGGTAAAGGAGGACAGGTTGGGGTGGGTCTAAGCCTGCAGAATGTAAACTAATTAAGCATAGGCAAGGCACATGAATTGTTTGGTGGAATACCTCAAAGAAATGAGAATTTTGTCAGATGTTCTAGTTGCAATTACCATGTGACACATGTATGTAATATGTGAAAGTATAGACAAGGCACATGAATTGTTCGGTAGAAGACACCAAATACATGTCATCTCATGGAATGCCTTGATTGCAGGATATGCACAAGATGAATTTAGAAATTAACATATGTAGAAAAAGGTAGAAAGCAAAATATTAAGAAATACAAATGAGAACTAAAAATCGTACCTCGAGTATAGTCAAAATAACCTATGATGCCATACAAAATAATTTACGATGCCATGCAAAATAATATACGATGCCATGTAAAATAACTTTATTCACAGTCCTGTATAGTCAAAAGCATGCATTATAGTTAAAGAAACAAGATTTTTAATAAAACAATTCTAAAAAATAGAAAAAACAAGAACAAGTTAAGATAAAAAAAAATGTCATACCTGTCCATCTGGAAGTTTAAATGCTAGTCAAGTGTACTTGAGGGGTCATCTCTTACCTTCAGAGTATCCAATATTGCTTCATGATCAGCATTACTAATTATCCATAGTTGTTTTGATTTTGGTTTTCCATGATGCTTTAGTAACTTGGAATTTGTTGCTACAACGAGGTGTGAAGACATCAATATGGTTTTATGCTTCTCAAAGTCTTCAAAGGCAGGGATGCCATTCTTTCCAATCATATATGTTTGTAACCAAGTCCCAGCAATAACAACTAATCCTATAGGATATGTGAACCCATCATCATATGTCATAGGTTGTGTTAGCTTTCCCCGTACACATAGTGTCAACCAATAGTCTGACCTCTCTTCATTTCCATGTGCAACAACTACATAAACATGACCTGGTTGTACAAGGTCTGAAAGATGTTCATAGTCAAATGGGCTCTCCATGTCATTGACAGAAGATGATTGACCTTGAGATAAGGGGTTAAATATTGTGGAATCCATGCGTCTACCCACTCACTTGACTCGTAATTATCCCAATCACATTTAATACAACTCTGACAAAAATAAGCTAATTCTCATGTCCAAATAGTCCATGCACTTGCATCTAAGCTTTGAAATGAATGCATCTTTGACAATTCACTAATTCTCTGACAATCCCATTTCTCTCTCGCTATCCCATCATCAACCAACCAAAAGAACCTGCGCACTTCTAAATCAAGAGCCACTCCTTGTGACAATGCGTAGTTACACCACTTAACAATAGAATCTGCATCATTGAATGTAGTACCACCTCTAATCTTTAGTTGTTCTTTAAAAAGATCTCTCTTCACGCATGCACCCGCTCCATCATGTTCACCTTTTCTGTGCCCAGCTTCAAAAAAATTCCACATATGAGGTATACCTGTCTCTACATGCTTTCTGCTCAACCAATAGAATATACAAGCATTCTTGAATTGTGATATTTTATTTTAGGGTTTAACTGTGTAGTTTTTGAGTCCTGAAATAAAATATCATAATTTGACATGCTGTGAAAAATACCTCCTACTTATCAATTCTTGAATTGATCGGTGCAATTATCTGACCAAATGAGATGTTGATCCATTCTAATATCTTTTTCTTGCAAGAACCCATAAAATTGTTTAAAACAATATTGCACATACTCTGATGAATGAGATCGATCATCACTCATGTAAAAATGGTCTTCTCTGACAATCTTCCTATTCTCTTTTGTATTCTTGAGGGCATGTCTATATGTGATGTGAACAAAAATAGCAATCTAAATAGAATTGTAGTACTAGGATTGAACTTCATTTTGTTAGTCTTAGGGCAGATAGTTGAGAGGGGGGTGAATCAGTTGTCTAAAACTTTCTCCCAATTACACACTTAAATCCTCTTAGTGATTAGCAGTATATCAATCATGAAACATAATGCATTTAAATCAAAAGTAGAAACACATCAACACATAAGACACCAAGATTTTGACGTGGAAAACCTGGTTAAGGGAAAAACCACGAGGTGATTAACCCAAGATTGTATTCTCTGTTAGAAGAATAGAAAGAACAAAATGGCACATGCCAATTAGGGCTCACTGTCCGAGCACACTGCTCACAAGAGGCTCACTGCCTACAAGAGACACATTGTCTACAAAATAATAAGTATCACATACTTGAACTAGAAAATAGCATCTTCACCATGCTTGAGTTAGTTCCATTTAAGCCCAATGCTTCTGCTTTGCCTTTCACCTTCCTCCTTGCTACCACACACTCATCTCTACAAGGACACTTTTGAAATGACTTTGCAACCCCTTATTTATACAAGATATCAACTTAGGAATAATCATCTAAGTCAGCAAACATCTACAAGAACATCCGCAAGATGTGTAACTCATCCGATCGGCCAGTCTCAGGAAGAACACCATCATCCGGAAGTTATTCTTCAATTGCAAGCTCCAACTCCAATGGAGACCACCAACATGAACTGGGCATGATCCAAGGACCTTCACAAGATTTCCCGAATCACCAGGAACATCCGCACTTCATCTGCATATTGAAATCCCTCTCTCCTTCATCCGGAACCTCAAGAACACAGTCTGTCACCACTGTCACAAAGGAATGGATGCTTTCAGACCTTCAACCTATGAACCAAACTAGTTAACACTTCATAAGGACTTTCTCAACACTCCCTCAAGTCCGTAGAATATGATAATGCTATTCCGGGGCACACCGGACTTGTCTGTATCACTCTGTCACCACTGAACACCTGCCGGAACTAGTTTAATTTGAACAGCCATAACTTCTTTAGATCTTCATGTGGACCTCTGAAATCTCTATTGGACCACCTTAAGACACATATCTACAAACCCTTTAAACTGCATCGTCTGATCCTCATCATATCTTTAACTTTTACCTTACTGTCTTTACTATTCTTCACTGTTCCTGATTGAGACTAATTTTCTCAATATCCTCAGCACACAGCTCATCCAATCCTTATCATTAATGCAACATGAGTATGTTGACATCAATGACAACACCGGTTAGGCCCATACTTGCAACACATTTTGGGGTTGCAATGTGTAGTTTTCTACAAAATCAACTATAGAGACAATAGTTCCAATCGTAAAAAAGTCTTTACACATCTTGAACTATTGACCTAACCATCGAGACCTGTGGCTGTGTCGACATACTTGTAGAAAAGATTTTTCTTAAAATCATCAATAAAATCAGCAATATGTGCCTCTCTTACAATCAACTCACATCTAGAACCTTCAGCTCCACTTTTCAAATTGTATTTCACTGTCTCATATCTCTTTTTCTCAACCATTCTCTTTCCAAGATCATGCTCGTTGCCCTCATGAAAATATGATACAAAATTTGATAACCCACCACATTGTAAACACTTTTCATTTAAACAATCATTATTATAGAAAATGCAACCATAATCTCTAATACATAGAAATAAATCTAATAAGTCCCTATATGACTTTGGTAGTTAAATTGCACCACACTCCTGTAACATTTTGTTAGTGTGCAAAGTAGAATGAATATTGCATAATCATTCATGGTACATAGAAAACTCTAAACAGTATTTGCAACAACATGTATTATGAACTTTAAGAGAAACACAATAAATGGCTTAAGAGATTCAAATGCTCTTTGTGAGATTGGCATACTTGGGTGTGTTTCACAATATTGTTTGTACAATGTTGTTTGGCTACATTCCAAGTAATGTTTAGGATGTGGTGTGCGGTCTTTATCACCAATTCTTAACTTTAAAGCATCTTTTGCATTCGGTGATACCCTAGAGTTAGTGTGCCAAAAGCGTTCAATTTCTTTCTTTGTGCTATTGATTAGCTTCTTGTCAACTCATGGAAGCCTACCACTAAAGCCCAAGTATCATTTCCAAGAGGGCTATCTAGCCTTGATCTTAATGCTAGTGCTTTTGACAATATTTTATGATTCAATCTTAAGTCAACACAAGTTTGCCTCATTAATCGAGCCTTTCTTAATTGTTTGCTTACTATTGAGGTTGTTATTACTCTACAAGCAGCTATTTTATCTTTCTCCTTGCTAGTCTTTCCAATATAATTGAGTGCATTGAAAAAGCTTCTAACAATAATTTTATTCCGATCGAACACTTTGTTTAACCAAATCTTTAATTTATTTAGTAAAGGTCTCATTGTGTACATCTTTAGTAATTGCACAAAAAGTTGGCATTGTTCAGTTAATGTTTTATTCTCAAAGTATTCATTGAAGAGTTTTGAAGCCCACAACCGAACCGTTGGTGATGACCTCTTGCCTTCAAGTTTTTCCATTATATTCTCATCAATTTCAAGTAACCATTTTGGGGTTCTTGGGTCTTTTCCAATTTCATCACACTTATTCTCTTCTTGACAAATGTCATCTCTTCTTATGAAATTTGGAGATACATTGATTTTCATTGTTTCATCCATGTTATCAACGTCATCAATTTTATCAACAAATGGGTTATGGAATGCAAATTCAACATCAGGAGGTTCATATCCACTTTGTTCAAGCACATGTCTTTGTTTTTATCCTTCTTTGTCCATGGTATTGCTCTTATTAATAGGTGTTTCATAACATTTTGCAACATTTTCATTTAGAATATCATGGTGAATTTCATTCTTATCTAACATTTCATTATAATCAAAATTAACATCTTCAATTTGCATGTCATTGGATGGTAAAGAAGAAGCTTCACCTTGATGAGCATCCACCAAACCCACTCTTCCAATCCTATTCCTTGCCCTATCCTTTTCCCTAATTGCTTCAATTTCCTCCAATGTAACTTTTCTTCTCCTTTTTGCTTTAAGACGACTGTTGCTCCCCATTAGGGGAACAAAAATATCACCCTCATGATTGTAACAAGAAAATTGTGTCTCCAAAAGTGCATAAAAATGTCTTTTTCACTGTCACATGCAAAAATCATGAGTTTTTCGACAACAGAGGGTTTGTAGGTGTAGATGTCAGGCCCAATAATATTCCTTTTGTCTTTTTTTTGCATTTACATAACGAATATCCATTACTTAAAGCCCAATTCTTTGGGCAATCGTCACCCAACAATGTCCATATCACTTCTACAAAATGGATATCCATTTTCAAAACGTCCAAAATGGATATCCATTTTTTTTCCTCACAAAGCATGAAACTATATATACATAATCTGTGAAGTATACAACTATATACATAAATGAGAATAGGAGATGCATAAGAACACATAAGAAGGAAAAATTAAATGTTAAAATACATATATAAATAAGTAAAGAATAAGAATGTTAATGTGTAAGAACCATAAGTATGTTTAAGTATTAGAAACATCATGATAAGCATGGAATATGGATACATAAGAGATAGAGATCACAAGCATAGATCATAGGAACATAGGGACATCATGGATATATAGCATAGGGATATATAAGTAAACAAGGAACATGGAAATATATAGGTTCTAAACATAGAACATAGAGATGTTTAGGAACCAAGCAAGGCATAGAGGAAAGCATGGGAGGTAAGGATTGAATATATGAAAGAATAGGAGCTAAACAAGTAGCATAGGATATCATAAATGGTAATCATGGAAGATAGGAACAACAAGTCATATAGGAAGAGACATGGAAAGAATTGAAAGGAAAAATGTCCCCATACATGGGTCCAAACAAAGATCAACCAATAAAATTAGAGAGATAACCATAAAAGAGGTCATCCCCATCCCAACAAGTAATATCAAGTTCTTTATCCTCAAGTAAACTATTGAATTATTTATCCTCAAGTAAACTATTTATGTATTTTTTTAATAAGTGGTTCTCTTAGTGAAAAAACTAGCAACATGCACAACTATTGAATTATTTTTCTATATCCATTGTGCTTTCTTCTTTTGAGGTGGCTCCATAGAGAGATTTTGCATTTGCTTTGCCACACTTCATTATTAACTATCTAGGAAGAAGTAGTTCCTTTGGAATGAAATGTGGGTATATCATATATAATGTCCTTGTTAATCTCTTGATTTCTTGGTATGTGAGGAATGTGTTCTTAATAAGAACATTGGAAGGCATGCATATATCATGACCTTAATGCTTAAACATTGTAGGATGTGCAACTTGAGTCTCAGGCATTTTTCATTATAAGTTCTAGAATGAGAAGGTGCATAAGTAGCTTCTTGATTCTTGTTCATATTTTTATTCTACTATTCTTCAATAACTATCAACTTTAACATGTCTTCATCAACAACTATTTGACTTTGTTAATGACTACTCAACTTCATCATCAAGGGAAACTCTGGTAGTAAAGAGCCACTTCTAGAGAAACTGTCAACTTCTACAGTAATGAAAAAATTAGGACATGACCCTGATCGTCTAATTATTTCAAATAGATCCAAACTAACTGCTTAATTTTAGATCAATATGGGTTTAACATCTATCGTCACCTTGTCCACATGATCCATGCACCACACACATGTACATTTGTATAAAAGTATAGACAAGGAAGAATAAGCTAAACATTGCACATTTGTACATGCCTTCTCCAATTCAATAAAGTAATTTGTTCAAAGTCTTTAATGCCTTTGAATATACATTTAGATTCTAGGCTAGGGATTCATTTTATTATTCTATAGACTTGTGAATTACCATCTAATTTGAATGTTTACACACTAATCCACCTAGGTATCAACTTAATAAAGCTCCATATAAGCCATTATTTGATTTGAGTAATTTTACTTTGGACACATTTGTGAAGACTCCTAAAGAGACTCCATATAATTGTAAAGATGATATAGCCTCCATATAAGCATAAAGATGATATATAATTTTAGTTTGTTGAAGGCCATGTTTCACTCATTGATGAGGACTTTGCTACACCTAAGTTGAGTCCTTTGTTTGGAACTTTGAAGCATGCAAAGAGGCAAGTGAATTGTAATGCTTAAGTAAACAAGAGTCTCAACATGATGTAGTTCAACTTGATGACATGTCTAAATGTGACACATTTTAGTTTGTGTTGCATGAGGACTTCCTTATTCATGCATATCAAATTTCTAATTAGGTATATTTTTCTAAAGTGTATGAGTTTGAGGCTTTCAATTTTTGTATTGACTCACTTGAAGATGCTAGCAGCCATGTGAACATGATTAATATGGGATCCAAGAGTTATCCTTTTCCTATGCATTTGGAGTGGATTCTTGGCCCTTATGATTGTTTACATCATGTTGACCTAGCATTTGAATAGTTGTTTCATGATATGGATGGGAATAGATCATGCTCCTACTACCTATGGCTAAATTATATTGATGACTCTAATGAGTTTGACTATTATCTTTAAGAAGAGTGTCATGGTCATGTTTGGATGTGCAAGATACTTCATGTTGTAGTTAAAAGGTGGATACATAATCAAGTCAAGATTGGGAATCTCATTCATGAAGGTTATTTTTTACAAAGGAGATGTACTTTAGTTTATCTATTGCAGCATGCAAACAAATCTCCCCACAAGTCTTGACTTGCAACATGTTCTTGATGTTATTTGCATGACATGCTTAATTTGTCCTATCGTA
Organism: Cunninghamia lanceolata; assembly: GCA_027924645.1. NCBI lineage: Eukaryota > Viridiplantae > Streptophyta > Pinopsida > Cupressales > Cupressaceae > Cunninghamia > Cunninghamia lanceolata. The sequence goes on along the minus strand of BSBN01001159.1, from coordinate 767,955 downwards.
TGCCTTTATGTCAATTAGCTACAAGTTTTCATTTTTATGCTTTGTCCTAAGGGTTCTAAGTTGTGTTCCCTTTATCCTTGTCTATAAATATTGGTGTGTGTTTGTGTATCACCCCTATGTTTTTGGACTTCCCCTTTTTCATTTTGGTCTACACCCTAGAACTTTTTTGGATTTTCATAGTGTCAACATGTGATACCCATCCTCAACCAAAGCTTATGTTGGCATTATTTTTTGTCTAACCTTCTGATATGCATATGTGCTCTTCTAACTTGTATGAACCTTGGTGTATATGTTTGTATGCTTCAATTCTCAGTTTAGATTCTCATTGTTATTCTCCATCATTAAGGTTTCATTTTGAGCATAAGCCTCTTATGGTTAGGGTTTAACTTGTACATTTTATCATTGCATGCACACCCTTATTCTAAGTGTTCCTTGATGTTTATATATCTCTTTGCATGGATCTATGTAAAATACTTAGACCATTTGTATCATGACATGTGTTATCCTAGTGATGCCAACATTGATGGGCCTTGATGTTTATTTGTCATGGGTGTATGGTCTCTCATGTGGTTTATGTGGATTCATTATCGACTCTTTGCTTGCCATGTATTTCCTTTGATGGTGATGGGCCCAAGCATTTCTTATGTTGGCTTTACAATATGAGGTGTCATTCCAACTTGGTGGTGACTATTCTCCTACAAAATAGTCAGGTATACTTCAAGGTAGAGCCTTCATCTCATAAGAACGTGCATAAAACCAAAACCTTTGAACACTTGGTTTTGGGCAGCCCCAAAACGGATATACATTTCCCAGAAACGGATATCTGTTTTTAGCTACCAAAATGGATATCCGTTTTGCATTTACTGAAGCAAAATGGGTATCCATTTTCCATTTACCAAAGAAAAATGGATATCCATTTTGGATGTTGACTTTTCATGGATTCTAACATGTTTTCATGTTTCAGTCTCTTCTTCAAACTTCACCCTTCGTGCTGACGACTTTTTTTTATACAAAATTGATAAAAGGAAAAGGGTTTATTGAAGAAATTGTCAGCTTTCTAAAAATATAAGATTTGTTTGGTTATCATTTTATTAAATAATTATTAATAATTTTCTATATAGTGTGTGTCTGAAATCCTGATGGATACACTGATTGAAAAACATCCATAACTTTCAAACTGTTACACCTTTTTGAGATCCGACAGTTGTGTCACACTCTATGCTTTTCTAGATATAGGTTAAAAAAAATTGAATTTTGATATTTTTTTATCGAGTTAGGTTGGTTGGAAAATTACGTTTTAGTTTTTAAAAAAGTCACAGTAAAAAAATCATAACTAATTGTTTTATTGGAAAAATATTTCAAACAAATATGCGTCACATCTGGGCATGAGTCCTCTACTTATTTTGAAAGATTTAAAAAAAAAAATTGCTCATAGTTAGGTTGGCTGGAATAACACCCACTTTTTATTTATTTTTGAAAAATTTAATAGCTGTTCATTGAAATATTTATTTTTCACTAAGTAAATTTAGTTTTTGTTTTAAAAATAGTAGCCCATAAACTAGATTCAATTCTCTACAAATTTCGTTCTTACATCTTTTTCAAATTGTGTAGATAATCCATTCAAATTTTCACATGAACTTGATTAAGTCTATTTTTTTGTATTTTCATTGCCACTTAGAGGTATAGTTTGGCCCATCATGATCCTGCACATACCCACATCACCAGTAGATGCACGAGAAGCCCAAAAATAGAATGTTATTGATTATCCTCATATAGTGGCACACTACATGCACCCGCAACATACAATTTTTAGAAAATAAATTCTTGAAAAAGGAATGAAAGTAAAAGATTATTGGTCTAGATATGAATGGAAACATAGAGGTTCACCGCATGTGCATGGATTCATATGGATAGATGGAGCACCAAATATGGATAATCTTGATTGGAAAAATGAGCAGCAAGGAAAAAGTGTAGAGAAATATTTCCATTCTATTATTCATGCACGGAATCCTAGAGCAGATCCACATCAACAAAATATATAGGTATGTTATCAATCCTTTATAAATCAATATTTTATATATTATATAAGAAAAATATGTTTCAATGTAACTAATAAATTCATATATTTTTTAAATCATAGGTATTGCAAAGTTTTGTCCAACATCCATGTCTTTGAAATACAAGATGGCTTACAGAAGTACATATGGGATATGACTATGAAGAGATTTTAAATTGTGTAGAACGACATACAATGTGTAGAGAGGGTGCATGTCTATGCAAGAAAAGAGGGTGAATGGTTTGTAGATAAGATTTAAAATCTTCCCAATTATTATTTACAAATTCAATAAAATATGAGTACAAAGAAATAAAAAAGTGTTATTATTAATTATAGGTATAATGCTCCATGGCCATTAAATCTTGAATGATCAAAATTATATGAAGACTCAGAGACAGGTGAAAAGAAATTTGAACCTGCAAGAAATGATGATAGAGTAAATACACACAATTGTTGCATACTACAATTATGGAGAGCAAACATAGATTGGCAACTTATTCTTTCCAAACATGTTGTAATCAAGTACATTGTCAAGTATGTAGCTAAAGCAAAAAAGAGTTCAGAAACTTATTATCAAATGTTGATGCGACTTGCAAATATTGAAAACCCTGATGATTTAGCATCAAGAGCATATAGAAGGCTTCTTACTGAAACGATTATAGAAAGAGACATTGGGGCACAAGAAATATGCCACATGCTATTGGAACTTCCATTAGTAGAGTAGTAGAAAATTTGTCAACTTGAATGTTTCACGTGAGGTGTTCAAACCTATAGCTAGAAATGATGAAGATGACTATGAAGAACATATGCAATCTTTCATTGATGGATATAAGAATAGGCCCTTTTGCATAGAAGTTGTTTCTGTCATTAAAGTAGCGAGATCATGGATATATAATCCAAAGCAAAGAAGAGATAACAAATGTGTTATGTACCTAGGGATATGATATTATAATGTGTTTAGGTAGATGGAGATGCCAACATGTGGCACACATCCCTTAAGTTAGTTATATTAGGTCTTATGGATAACTTATATAATTAATTGTATTAGGAGTTGAGTAGGCCCTCATTAGGATTACCCTTCCATTATGTTACTAGGAGGTGGTATATATATAGGAGGTGAATATCATTGTAAGATATGTGGAATATTATATTGTATTGGAGATCACTTGGAGATATAGAATGGAGTAGCTTATTCCTTAAGGAGTATTGTATGGTGTTACTAAGGGTTTATTCTAAATCAGCATATATTGGATATTAGGGCATATTGGCCCCAAACATTTCGTGTTGTGTGAGATATATCTTCTACATTAGATTATTTCCATTATTATATGTTTTGATCATTACAAAATGGGAGTTAAGGGGAATGACAACTATTGTGAGAGTGTTTCCAAGGTTTGTATCCATCCCTCAATGTCAATTAGATAAATAGGTTGATTTTTGTTGGTCTGAGTTGTTACTTTATAATCCATTTCATCATATAGAAAGAGATATTGGTCTTGATAATGATGCTATAATATCAAACTAGGATTCATTTAATTATAATCCTTGGCATGTCAAAAGAAGTAGTGCAGAAGATATTGAAAATAGTAGTGATTCTAAAATTGAAGATAATCGACCTCTTCAGGGAAACACAATAGAGAATGAATGGGAAATCATATCGAGGCTACATCATCATCAGATAATGGAAGTTTTTAAAATAGATATGTTGGGAAGAAGAGATATTGATAGACAGACACCATGGTCTGATGAATATCAAGATGAACAGTACACAAATCAAGCAATAAAATTCATAAGCACCCTGAAAGATAATGGATTTCTCATGTGGGATGATATAGCACAAAATATCAATTATGCAACATTGGGTGCCAAACAGAAAAAAAACACTTGATATAATTATGACACATTATCATGGATCTCAAAATGCATTGCCATTATTCATGATAATTCAAGGAACAACGGGAACTAGAAAATCATATCTAATTGGTGCTATCAGTCAAGCTCTTCAAAATGCATAGATATATTTAAAAAAAATAACACCAAGTGTATATTTCAAATGCTATTTATAGAAAGGATATTAGATAACTTGTATATTATATAGTAATTATATAAAATATTATGATAATCACATCTAACCTATATTTAATTTTATATAATGTAATTATAATAATTCTTAAGATATATAATAGTGTTAGAATTAGGCTTGCTGCTGCAGATGCTACTAGTATACCTATATTTAAAAAATACATCTAACTTGTACACTGAGAGATATCCTTCTTGAGGCGCCTATTTTTAATCACTAATCCTAACATTAGGCATCTTGAGAAGGATATCTCTCAGTGTACTTTAGATATATTTTTTAAATATAGGTATACTAGAGATGGATGGAGAATAGATAGATAAAGAGATAGAGGGAGAGATAAAGAGAGACCTAGTCTTCAAGCTTGAAAATCTCCTAAGAAAATGCTTAGAGGATTGCTACTTTCTTGAACTTGACGTAGTATTTTCCTTGAATTCCTTGTCAAGTCTCTTGCATAAGAATAGATCCTCCTATTTCTAAGGAGAGGATTGATGATGATTTTGAATAGTTACAAATACCCTTAGACAACTGCAAGATGATAGGATCCTATTGATTACTAAAATTTGACTAAGTCTAAAAAATTATAGGATCCACCAAAACCTAGAATCTGCATTATAACTCCTAGAGATCCGAAACCACTCTTAAATATCCTTAAAGTATATACATGAAATATTTAACTTAAAGTATAAGAACGTAAATGTCCATATGTAAATTTCCTAAGGGGTCCCCGTGCCTTTACCCTGATGCTTGTTGTTGAACCCCTAAATTTGACCAAGTTTGAAACCCTGAAACCCTGACAATTTGACTAAGTTTGAAATCTGAGGGATCCTCCAAATTCTAGAATCTGCAATTTGATTCCTATGGATCTGAAACCACTCTCAAACATCTTGCCAATATATACATAAAATATAACTTCAAGTATAAGAAAGGTATATGATAAAAGGTAAATACCAACTTATACTTAATTGTTTATTTTATGTATATACCCCTGGTCTCTTCCTAGACATGAGCATACTCTAGAGTGAAGGCAGTTCAAGGATTTGCATTTTAACTGCTCACGTTATAATGTGAGCACTTTTTTACCTGCTTTGAGAAATTCCAACCCTAAGGGTTGGATTTGCCTTGGGCATCCAACCCAAACAGTTGGAGGTACCTTTTGGATTCCTTTGACATGTTTTCAAAAAAAGTTAGAAAATTCAACTAAATCTTGTGTGTGCTCTCCATCGGGTTTACACGTTTTTCAATGACAATACGAAAAAATTCTAGGACAACTTCAAGTTTTTTATTAGCTTTCTAACCATGCATTGTTTTAAAAAATCTGATAACATTAAGGTTTCTATCTTGAATTTTTTTTGCTAATGTGTTCTTTTTTTCTAGAAAACCTATGTCTAGTATTTTTGGTGTCAATTTTTATGCATTTATTGAAATTTGAAACATATTACATTTTTATATTATAGACTCAATTTTATACACATTGGAAAAAAATTGATTTTTGATTAGTTTTCAAAAAAATTAGGGGAGAGCACGCTCAAATTTTTATTTTTCAGGATGTGTCCACTTTGAAAATTAATAAAAAATCACATATTCATTAAAAAATAACAAAAATTCAGATATAAACTACATGATGTTAGCTAATTTTCCACTCAAGCGATTTGTCAAATACTTAAAAACATCAACATTTTAGGGGGAGGACACCAGACACTATGTTATATTTTTCTAACAAAAATAGGAGCACTTTGTGTGCTCCCCCTATTTGAACCTCTTAATCTCCACCATTTTTAGAAAAAAATAATAGTTTAGAAACTAGATTCAGAGCACTACAAATCTTGTTCTTATCACATCTTCTAATTTTGAGTGTGGCTATCTTCAATTTCTTATCCAAGATCATTTTTTACTGATTTTAGAAAAAAAAAAGTGGCCACTTTTGACCCCCTTTTGGTCCCCCATTTCTATTCACATACCCAAATAAGAGATAAAAAGTTTGAGTCTACAAAAAATGATGATAGAGTACAAATGCACACAATTTCTACATACTATAGTTGTGGAAAACAAATGTAGATTAACAACCCATTGTTTCCAAACAATGTTGTAATCAACTACATCACCAAGTATGCAACAAAAGAAAGATAAAGAGAGAGAGGAAGGACAGATAGATAAAGAGATAGAGGGGGAGATATATAGAGATTTGGTCTTCAAGCTTGAAAATCTCCTAAGAAAATGCTTAGAGGACTACCACTTTCTTGAACTTGACGTAGTATTTTTCTTGGATTCCTTTGTCAGGTCTCTTGCATAAGAATAGGTCCTCCTATTTCTAAGGAGAGGATTGATGATGATTTTGAATAGTTACAACTACTATAATACAACTGCAAGATGATAGGAGCCTGTTGATTACTAAAATCTGACTAAGTTTGAAAAATTATAGGATCCTCCAAAACCTAGAATTTGCATTATAACTCCTAGAGATCCGAAACCACTCTCAAACATCCTGAAAGTATATACATGAAATATAACTTAAAGTATAAGAAGTTAAATGTCCATATCTAAACTTCCTAAGGGGTCCCTGTGCCTTTACCCTGATGCTTTTTGTTGAACCCCTGAATTTGGCTAAGTCTGAAACCCTGAAACCCTAAAAATTTGACTAAGTCTAAAATCTAAGGTATCCTCCAAATTCTAGAATATGCAATTTAATTCCTATGGATTTGAAACCACTCTCAAACATCCTACCAATATATACATAAAATATAACTTAAAGTATAAGAAAGGTAAATGATAAAAGGTAAATACCAACTTATACTTAAATGTTTATTTTATGTATATACCCCTGGTCTCTTCCTAGACATGAGCATACTCTAGAGTGAAGGAAGTTCAAGAATTTACATTTTAATTGCTCATGTTATAATGCGAGCACATTTTTACCTGCTTTGGGAAATTCCAACCCTAAGGGTTGGATTTGCCTTGGACATCCAACCACTACAACAGAAGAGGCAATTAGCGCCTAAAATAGCGCTGGGATTTAGTGCATTTGAGTCCATGAATTGGACACTTCTACTGGTGCCAAACTCAGCACCCAATTGCATTTCAACTTTGTGCCAGATTTAGCACCATGTTTAGCGTCAGATTTCAGTGTCGGGTTTAGCACCGGATTTTGTTGCTTCTAGTTTGGCTTCTGATTTTGCTTCTGGTTTTTCTTCTAGTTTTGCTTCTTGTGTTGCTTCCAAGTTTGCTTTCAGTTTTGCTTCTAGTTTTGCTTCCAGTTTTGCTTTTAGTTTTACTTCCAGTTTTGCTTTCAATTTTGCTTCCAGTTTTGTTTCCACTTTTGCTTCCAATTTTGCTTCTAGTTTTGCTTCCAATTTTGCTTCTGGTTTTGCTTCCAATTTTGCTTCTAGGTTTGCTTCCAGTTTTTCTTCTAGTTTTGCTTCCAATTTTGCTTTTGGTTTTGCTTCAAATTTTGCTTCCAGTTTCACTTCCAATTTTGCTTCTAGTTTAGCTTCCGATTTTATTTCTAGTTTGGATTTCAATTTTGCGTTCAGTTTTGCTTCCGATTTTTCTTCCAATTTTGCTTCCAGTTTTGCTTCCACTATTGCTTCCGGTTTTGCTTCCAATTTTACTTCCAATATAACGTCGCTTGTTGCTTCCAATTTTGCTTCCATTTTTGCGTCTTTTGTTGCTTCTAATATGGCTTCTATTATTGCATCTTTTGTTGCTTCTAAAATTGCTTCCATTATTACTTCTTTGTTTGCTACCTGCTTCTATTTTTGCTTCCTAGATAATTCTAAGTTTTGCTTCCAAGATTGCTTTTGGTTTGCTTCTAGTTTGGCTTCCATTGTTGCTTCTAAAAATGCTTCTTGTTTTGCTTACATTTATTAATTTAATATGTTTTATTTCAATTTAATTAGTTAAATATATCATGCCTCTTAAATAACTCATGATTATAGAGTAAATAATTTAATTATTTAACTCATAATTAAATAACAAGATAATTATTATAACATGATCATCATCTATAATTAAAACAAGTGAGTCAAATATCTATAATTTAATTGAATTTGACAACATCCATCTTGAGCAGTAAATTAAAATCATCATACGTAATAAATATCCATCCAAAAATAATCGACCACTTTCAATATATATAAATTGACAAGTCAATACTGATAAGATCATCATCATAAATAACTAAAACAAGTGAAAGTCAAATATGCCAGTAGATCAATAACATGTCAAAATGATACATGTACAAATGATATAAGTAAAAATGATAAATTATGTAACTCAAAATGATACAAGTCAAGATGATACATGTCCAAATGATATAAGTCAAAATGATACATCAATTTATGATACAACTCATTAATATGGTACTACAGGCCGTGAAAATGATACATATGATAGTGACCATGAAAAGAGGCATCATAATGATATATCAATAATGATCCATGACGCAATCTATATGATCATGAATGTCACTGGCTACTACCAGCAACTAACTCATCATCATCATCACCATCATGATCATCATCATCATGATCATCATTGTCATCATCATCATCATCATCATCAGCCTCGGTGTCTTCTGTATCTACGTCATCATCATCCTCTACCATGTGATCTGTACCAGAACCAACATAATCTGGATCTCTATCATGAGGATCATCTTGATCTTCTGGAAGACCCATGTTCTGCAAAAAAATATTTAAAATGAAAAGTTATTATTTATTTCATGCAATAATTTATTTTTCTATTATATATCTAATATTACAACATATGAAATGAAACCATAATCATATTACATCATATCAAAGTGCACATACCATAATAAAATTTCAAAAAAGTTACAGCTAATATGTCATTCCAATGATGTAAAACATGCAACAATTCTAATAAACGTTAGTAAAGATCATAAAAAAATTTGTTATAAATTTAACTATCAACTGTAAATTCTATTACATAACCTTAAGTGCCACAAATTGCTTGGTCCATGTATGTTCTTTTTCAATATTAATCTAATAACCTGCATTATACAGAAACATTAAAGAGTTTTTAAGTAGTAGTTGATTAAATTCTGTTACATGTCATTAAGGAATGCACAGTTTTTTTTCAATAATTATTTATCTTAAGGTCCATGAGTAACCTTAAGATAAAGGTCTATTTTGTTTGAAAAAAAAATGAAGTTAGCAATATGGCTTTATCCTACCGATTTTAGAAAGAAAGAATGTTAGCCCTATTCCTGGTCACAGGTCTTCAATGTGAGCGGGAATAGGGCAAATTTGGGGATTTAGAAAGAAAGATAAAGTTTAGGGTGTCTTCAAGATAGCCAGCATGGGCAAGGAAGTCAACCATGCACACATAATGATCAACTATAGGTGTAATACAATAAGGGTTACAAGTGTGATTGGAGTATGTACAACTCTCATCCACTAAACCTGCATGGTTGCATTCACCTAGAATACAAGCAAAGCTTACAATGTTAGGATATGTTCCAGAGTGCTTAATTAATTCAAAGATTTTGAGAGTGTCCTTGGAAAATCCATTTTGTGCATATCTTGCAATCATTGCATTCCATGAGATGACATCTCTTTGAGGAATTATGTCAAACCGTTCATGTTTTTTGTCTATGATTCCATATTTTGTGCATATCCTGCAATCATTGCAATCTATGAGACCACATTTCTTTGAGGCATTCTGTCAAACAATTCATGTGCCTTGTCTATGCTTCCACATTTTGCATACATGTCTAACAGGGCAGTTGCAACTACAACATCTGACAAAATTCCTCTATCCTTTATGTTTATGATGAACAAAGTGCCACACTAAGGGACATACAACTACAAACTATCTAGTGGTGGGAGCTCAAGCTATTAGACTCATGAAATTGTCCACTACTGCAAAAGTGTCATGAGACTCATGAAATTGTCCACTACTACAAAAGTGAAAGGATGTTCCTATCAATTACTAGTGCAAGGTTTGTCACACATCAATCTCTTGAAGGCAAGAGGAAGTCAGAAAATCTTTACCTAGGATTTGGTGTAAGGAGGCAAGGACGGAAGTGAGTCCAAATGGAGGTGGGCAGAATGAGCGCAGAAGTATTGCTAAAGTGCAAATTAGTTGCAGGCTCCACATTGTCCATCCGTTCATTTGCTAGCCTTGGGATCTGCAAGCTTTGATGAAGCCTCTCAAGGCTTCTATAAAACAAGAGGTCATCGTAGGAGAAGCAGGGGAATCCTCAAGCAGGATATGATGGCAGACTCTAAAAATGAACCTGCAAATGGAGGTGGTCCAAATGATGCGAATGTACCACCTTCCCATAGGTGGAAAAATCTCGCGCATGGAATGGTGATCCTCAGGATTGGAGGTCGGGAGAGAACTTGCCCACAGGCTTCTTTTTAAGCTAAGGCGAGATTGAAGTAGATTATGTTGTTTGTTCTCAGGAATGGTCCAAATGAAGCGATGCCTTAGCATTTCAGAGTGGAGTGCTATTGCGAGGAGGATAAAACTGGAGGGCAACAGATTGCGTACTTGTTCAACAAAGCCTTCGATGAAGAAAAAGTGGCCATTTTGAAAGTGATCGGGGATGGTTTCTAGTCAGGAGGGCACATGCATGACAGACAAGTGCTGGAAATTTTTTTCTAGAACTATGTACAGGTTGTGGGAGCAAGGCTCTGGGGGCTAAGAGTTGCAATAAGATTGGTGAGGGAAGATCTGATGGACATGGTCAGGACTGCCATGGATGGTGTGACAGTGGAGCCCGAATAGGGATTTTCTCTTGCCACCCTCAGCCTGAATGAGGAGAAGAAGAAGGTGAAGATGCACAAAGCCTGGGCCCTCTACAAAAAGGGCATGGAGAAAGAAAATAACATAGGAGAGTTCTTGAAATTCCTGGAAGCCAACCCGGGTCTGATTGATGAAAATGTAATAGCAAGGATGGTGGATATTGTTGAAGGCATAGGTTATATATATCACTAGATGTAATGCCTCAGCTTTCTATGTAACTTTTTTTTTGATATTTTAATATAGGGAGCTACCCCCATATCTGGTAGTGTTTACCCACAAAAAAAACATTTCTTTGAGGCATTCTGTCAAACAGTTCACATGCCTTGTCTATGCTTCCACATTTTGCATACATGTCTAACAGGGTAGTTGCAACTACAACATCTGATAGAATTCCTTTATCCTTTATGTATTGATGGATGTCCATACCCTATTCCAAAGCTCCCATTTTGACACAGGCAGGGAGGATGGTAGCAAAGGTTGTGGAATTTGGCTTTACAACAGCTAATTACATTTGCTTTAAAATTTCTGAAGACTTTTCAACAAATCCATTTTGTGCATATCCTATAGTCATTGTAGTCCATGAGACCACATTTCTTTGAGGCATTCTGTCAAACAATTCACGTGCCTTGTCTATGCTTCCACATTTTGCCTACATGTCTAACAGGGTAGTTGCCACTACAACATCTGACAAAATTCCTCTATCCTTTATGTATTGATGGATGTGCATACCCTATTCCAAAGCTCCCATTTTGACATAGGCAGGGAGGATGGTGGCAGAGGTTGTGGAATTTGGCTTTACACTAGCTAATTGCATTTGCTTTAAAATTTCTGAAGTGTTTTCAACAAATCCATTTTTTGCATATCTTGTAGTCATTGCAGTCCATGCGACAACATTTCTTTGAGGTATTCTGTCAAATAGTTCACGTGCCTTGTCTATGCTTCCATACAACATTTGAAAAAATTCCTCTATCCTTTATGTATTGATGGATGTCCATACCCTATTGAAAAGCTCCCATTTTGACACAAGCAGGGAGGATGGTGGCAAAGGTTGTAGAATTTAGCTTTACAACAGCCAATTGCATTTGCTTTAAAATTTCTGAAGCCTTTTCAACAAATCCATTTTGTGCATATCCTGCAGTCATTGCAGTCCATGAGACCACATTTCTTTGAGGCATTATGTCAAACAGTTCATGTGCCTTGTCTATGCTTCCACATTTTGCATACATGTCTAATAGGGCAGTTCCAACTACAACATCTGACATAATTCCTCTATCCTTTATGTATTGATGGATGTCCATACCCTATTCCAAAGCTCCCATTTTGACACAGGTAGGGAGGATGGTGGCAAAGGTTGTGGAATTTTGCTTTACACCAGCCAATTGCATTTGCTTTAAAATTTCTGAAGCCTTTTCAACAAATCCATTTTGTGCATATCCTACAGTCATTACAGTCCATGAGACAACATTTCTTTGAGGAATTCTATCAAACAGTTCACGTGCCTTGTCTATGCTTCCACATTTTGCATACATGTCTAATAGGGTAGTTGCAGCTACAACATCTGACAAAATTCCTTTATCCTTTATGTATCGATGCATGCCCATACCCTATTCCAAAGCTCCCATGGCAGGGAGGATGCTGGTAAAGGTTGTGGAATTTGGCTTTACACCATCCAATTGCATTTTCTTTAAAATTTCTGAAGCCTTTTCAACAAATCCATTTTGTGCATATCCTGCAGTCATTGCAGTCCATGAGACCACATTTCTTTGAGGCATTCTGTCAAACAGTTCACGTGCCTTATCTATGCTTCCACATTTTGCATACATGTCTAACAAGGCAGTTGCAACTACAACATCTGACAAAATTCCTCTAAGCTCCCATTTTGACACAGGCAGGGAGGATGGTGGCAAAGGTTGTGGAATTTGGCTTTACACTAGCCAATTGCATTTACTTTAAAATTTTTGAAGCCTTTTCAACAAATCCATTTTGTGCATATCCTGCAGTCATTGCAGTCCATGAGACCACATTTCTTTGAGGCATTCTATCAAATAGTTCACATGCCTTGTCTATGCTTCCACATTTTGCATACATGTCTAACAGGGCAGTTGCAACTACAACATCTGATAAAATTACTCTATCCTTTATGTATTGATGGATGTCCATACCCTATTCCAAAGCTCCCATTTTGACACAGGTAGGGAGGATGGTGGCAAAGGTTGTGGAATTTGGCTTTACACCAGCCAATTGCATTTGCTTTAAAAATTTTGAAGCCTTTTCAACAAATCCATTTTGTGCATATCATGCAGTCATTGCAATCCATGAGACCACATTTCTTTGAGGCATTCTGTCAAATAGTTCACGTGCCTTGTCTATGCTTCCACATTTTGCATACATGTCTAACAGGATAGTTGCAACTACAACATCTAACAAAATTCCTCTATCCTTTATGTATTAATGGATGTCCATACCCTATTCCATAGCTCCCATTTTGACATAGGTAGGGAGGATGGTGGCAAAGGTTGTGGAATTTGGATTTACCCTAGCCAATTGCATTTGCTTTAAAATTTCTAAAGCCTTTTCAACAAATCCATTTTGTGCATATCCTACAGTCATTGCAGTCCATGAGACCACATTTCTTTGAGGCATTCTGTCAAACAGTTCACGTGCCTTGTCTCTGCTTCAACATTTTGCATACATGTCTAATACGGCAATTGCAACTACAACATCTGACAAAATTCCTCTATCCTTTATGTATTGATGGATGTCCATACCCTATTGCAAAGCTCCCATTTTGACATAGACAGGGAGGATGGTGGCAAAGGTTGTGGAATTTGGCTTTACACCAGCCAATTGCATTTGCTTTAAAATCTCTGAAGCCTTTTCAACAAATCCATTTTGTACATATCCTATAGTCATTGCAGTCCATGAGACCACATTTCTTTGAGGCATTCTGTCAAATAGTTAACGTACCTTGTCTATGCTTCCACATTTTGCATAGATGTCTAATAGGGCAGTTGCAACTACAACATCTGACAAAATTCCTCTATCCTTTATGTATTGATGGATGTCGATACCCTATTCCAAAGCTCCCATTTTGACACAAGCAGGGAGGATGCTGGCAAAGGTTGTGGAATTTGGCTTTACACCAACCAATTGCATTTGCTTTAAAATTTATGAAGCCTTTTCAACAAATCCATTTTGTGCATATCCTGCAGTCATTGCAATCCCTGAGACCACATTTCTTTGAGGCATTCTGTCAAACAGTTCACGTGCCTTGTCTATGCTTCCACATTTTGCATACATGTCTAACAGGGCAGTTGCAACTACAACATCTAACAAAATTTCTCTATCCTTTTGTATTGATGGATGTTGATACCCTATTCCAAAGCTCCCATTTTGACATAGGTAGGGAGGATGGTGGAAAAGGTTGTGGAATTTGGCTTTACACCAGCCAATTGCATTTGCTTTAAAATTTTTGAAGCCTTTTCAACAAATCCATTTTGTGCATATCCTGCAGTCATTACAGTCCATGAGACCACATTTCTTTGAGGCATTCTGTCAAACAGTTCACGTGCCTTGTCTATGCTTCCATATTTTGCATACATGTCTAACAAGGTAGTTGCAACTACAACATCTAACAAAATTCCTCTATCCTTTATGTATTGATGGATGTCCATAGCCTATTCCAAAGCTACCATTTTGACACAGGCAGGGAGGATGCTGACAAAGGTTGTGGAATTTGATTTTACACCAGCCAATTGCATTTGCTTCAAAATTTATGAAGCCTTTTCAACAAATCTATTTTGTGCATATCCTACAATCATTGCAATCCATGAGACCACATTTCTTTGAGGCATTCTGTCAAACAATTCACGTGCCTTGTTAATGCTTCCACATTTTGCATACATGTCTAACAGGGTAGTTGCAACTACAACACCTGACAAGATTCCTCTATCCTTTATGTATTGATGGATGTCCATATCCTATTCCAAAGCTCCCATTTTGACACAGGTAGGGAGAAGGCTAGCAAAGGTTGTGGAATTTGGCTTTACACCAGCTGATTGCATTTTATTTAAAATTTCTGAAGCCTTTTCAACAAATCCATTTTGTGCATATCCTGTAGTCATTGCAGTCCATGAGACAACATTTCTTTGAGGCATTCTATCAAACAATTCACGTGCCTTGTCTATGCTTCCACATTTTGCATACATGTCTAACATGGCAGTTACAACTACAACATCTGACAAAATTCCTGTATCCTTTATGTATTGATGGATGTCCATACCCTATTCCAAAGCTCCCATTTCGACACAGGCAAGGAGGATGGTGGCAAAGGTTGTGGAATTTGGCTTTACACCAGCTAATTGCATTTGCTTTAAAATTGCTGAAGCCTTTTCAACAAATCCATTTTGTGCATATCCTATAGTCATTGCAGTCCATGAGACAACATTTCTTTGAGGCATTATGTCAAATAGTTCACGTGCCTTGTCTATGCTTCCACATTTTGCATACATGTCTAATAGGGCAGTGCAACTACAACATCTGACAAAATTCCTCTATCCTTTATGTATTGATGGATTTCCATACCCTATTCCAAAGCTCCCATTTTGACACATGCAGGGAGGATGTTGGCAAAGGTTGTAAAATTTGGCTTTACACTAGCCAATTGCATTTGCTTTAAAATTTCTGAAGCCTTTTCAACAAATCCATTTTGTGCATATCCTGCAGTCATTGCAGTCCATGAGACCACATTTGTTTGAGGTATTCTGTCAAACAGTTCACGTTCCTTGTCTATGCTTCCACATTTTGCATACATGTCTAATAGGGAAGTTGCAACTACAACATTTGACAAAATTCCTCTATCCTTTATGTATTTATGGATGTCCATACCCTATTCCAAAGCTCCCATTTTGACACAGGCAGGGAGGATGCTGGCAAAGGTTGTGGAAATTGGCTTTCAAACAACTCATACTCATAGAGTCATGGTTTTAGGTCATGTATGTTATGGTAACAACAAGGGATTCCAACTATGGTTACAATAGCTAAGATTTCCCTCATTTGTGACCATAACAAGGTTCTTGGACAACACTATCTTGCTCTTCACACTGGGTACTATATAGGCCAAGATTGGGTTGAAGAAATCACTTGATGGTTACCTATATAGTGATACCACACCCTAATACCCCATGCATTCTAAATAGCTTGAGATTTATACAATACTCAACCAAGATGAAATTGTACCACTATACCACACTTAACTATGATGGTCCCTTCTTGACAACAATTTGTAATCTTTAGACTATTGGGATCCTTGCCACAAATAAATATTAGGTCAATGACACAAGGCTTTTAAACAAAAACCATAATCCCAACTATGTATCCATCCCCTTGGCAGTCTCAAGGGCCACCTTGAGACAAAAAATGCTAATGTACTATTATGACAGTTATGATTGTCCTCCATCGTTTCATTGTGCATTTGAAACTTGAGATGAGGATTGGGGAGGTCTCCATTTGTAAAAACATGGAAAATACTCATGGCAAGATCTTTAAAATAAGCATATTCAACTTCAGGCATTTTTGTAGACCCTAGGAAGGTGGATGTAAACTTAGTGACTTTAATTACCACCACAAACCCCTTTGTGACTATGACAAGGTAACACTATCATGCTCTTTATGACAATCCCTTCTCCATTGGGTGATGGCCTAATAACATTTATCTCCTTTGTGATTTCAATGCCTCTCTAATGCACTGTCATAGGAGTCTTGACAGTCCTTATGTATCAGTGAAGAAGGCTTCCAACAAATCCAAAAGGAGGGCTTAAGATTACATACAAAGTCCTAGTCTTCATACCCTAGTCACATATCACCCCTCTAAGAAGACCTCAAGATAATTGCCCTTTAATATAGGAAGTCAATGTAGTTTTAAAAGATAAAGTTGAAGAGGTGAAAGGACAAGAAAACTTAAGGCCTTAAGGGGTTTAAAGGAATAAAAATATAGGCTTGCAGACTTGACTTAAAACCCTAACCCTAGGTGGGTACCACCAGAACCCTTTAACTTGGCACTACAAAACCTTGTCTAATCTGATCATGGGAAGCTAAAATCAAGCATGTACACTCACATATGACAGATAAGTATGCCTACCAAGTGGTTTGGTATAAAAATGAATAGGCTTTGAATTATAACCCTTCAAAGTAGGCCACTGGAGTATATTGTACAGGTGCATTTCTGGGTGTTGTAGTTAGATTTTTCATCATGGGAACCTAAAATTTTTGCAAAAAATGGTAGGAAATTTTAGGTTCCAACAAGTCCATTAGTTGGAGGTAGGCAAACAAGGGTTTTCTATTCATTATTAGCCCTTTAAACTTAAGCATATGAGATAGCATGGCACACACAAAATGTTGTGGATAATGACCACAAGATTAGGTTAATTACAACCACTTTTTGTAACCAAGCACAAGACTAGTATACTCATTATGATCATAATGGCACCAAGAAGGGTCCCCAAAGATATAAGTGTAATCATTTGTCATCTAAGAGAAATCTTACATTTAAGGGTGCTAGGGCCAACAGAGAAGCACTTTAGAACTCATCCTACGCATCAATCAACAACTTAACACAAGAAATGCAAATTGACATATTAACACAACAATATCCAACTAAGCTATTGAAAGTCAACTATTGATACCTCGTTCTCCATCCAAATTACAAAATTGGTCCACTTTTTTCTTTATAACATATCCTTTTCAAATTGCGTTGGATACTAGCAATATTTCTCCTCCTATCAAAACATGGCACATGGACTAGTTAAAGTAATTAATATGCAATCATTTACTTTTTCCTAGGAAATTAAAAAAATATCATTTAAAATATTAAATATACTTACAAATGTACAGATCAAGGCATGTAAACCTTTCTGGCCACTGTGATGCGTGGCACGAAGTTTGTCAAGCCTAGCCTTGGAGGCCTTGTCCTGAAACATATACTAATTCAATTTAACTATGCACAAATAAAATTTAAAAATCGTTTAATAAATTTGATATAATCTTATGACTAAATTCAAATACCTGTGTACTCTCCTCACTGGACTTCCTCCGTGCATCAAACTTCTCATATACTTTTAC
Source organism: Cunninghamia lanceolata (assembly GCA_027924645.1). Classification (NCBI taxonomy): domain Eukaryota; kingdom Viridiplantae; phylum Streptophyta; class Pinopsida; order Cupressales; family Cupressaceae; genus Cunninghamia; species Cunninghamia lanceolata. The sequence continues at coordinate 749,932 of BSBN01001159.1, read as the reverse complement.
AAGCTCTTTCCGTACTTTCACACTTACATCAATTGGCCTTTTTTTGAACCTTAGCTCAGGAGGGAGTTTTTTTATCTTCTTTGTTTGGTTGCACCGAAATCTCTTGCAATTTTGAGACATTCGTAGCTTTATCTTCTTTATAGACCAACCTGTGCCAAATTCAGTCTCCATGTCATGGATAACTGCTTTTTGCAGGTGCATGGGTATCTTTGAGAATGGCAAATGTAGATGGTCTTTGAACTATTGAAGGCATGATTCCTTCAACCTATTCACAAATGTTTTTCCAGCATCTGTCATTTAGACTTCCCCTGAAACCACATCGTATTCTATCTTGGTATCGTAGGTACCAATGCAAGATGCAAAACATGGTGTGGTGGTCGAATAAGTCTGTGTCCCAGGAGTGGGTGGGACATTGGAAGCCTCTGTTCCCTATTCCACATTCTTAGAGGTTATTTTTATTGTTTTCCTCCTGAATCTTTTGCTCGATCTAGGATTGGTTGGGGAATCAATTGATTCCCTTTGACATTGTTGATTTGATTATAATGTTTCAGGGGCTTTACCAGATCATTTTTCTATGTATCTGGCAAGCATTGTCAAGTCCACACCATCTAATTTGTTCACTACCTCTACCCCCAATATGGAAGCCAATGCCTCTTTATCTTTGTCAGTCTCATGTTCCTATATATATATATAGAGAGAGAGAGAGAATAAGTTTCTTCTTTTAAATTTACAAATAAACAATTAAAAACTAAAAATCAAAGAAACAATGGAAATATTTACAAATCTATAAATTGACAATGAATTACCTCATTGTGGCCAGAGTCTGCTCCCTTTGCTCTCTTCCCTCTATTGCTTGACATTTTGAGGCGACCTAGGGCAAATTATTTTCATTCAATCTGTGGAAGCAAATGAAGTACACACTGCCATGTATGAAAGTTCTCATCCAATTTTTCTGTATTCCTCAAGGTTTTTGACCTTTACTTTGTAGAGCAAATCATGAAGCTATTTTCCTATGAATCAATTGGTGTCTTGGGAGGGAATCTATAGTTTCGGGCCTAATTTTAGTTTTCTCACCCTCGTCTCAAAATCCTTATCTCCTCGTATTGTCTCGACCAACCTCTATTTTAGTTTGCTCACCCTCGTCTCAAAAGCCCTAATTTTAGTTTGCTCACAATCAACTTGTCTTAAAGCACTCGACTAGTTTTTTAGGAAGGAAGCGAGAAAGTTGTCTTCAGAGAAAGGTATTGATGGGAATGATAAGTGAAGTTGGGCATTGGGGTTTGAAAAATGTGTTCACTGCTCTCAGATGCAGAGGAAATAATGCAATGTCTACAATTTTACCCTCCTCCTTTGCAACCACATGAGACTTGAACGATTCGCTTATAAACAAAACAATATTCACAACCCTTTCTTCACAATCCTCTCCATTTAATCGAAACAAAAATATTTTTGGGAACAAATTTTTTTTATTGTAATTGTAACCTTACCTATGGTGTCGCAAACTAAATCGAATTTCTCATCTACTTGCTTGTTTTTCCCTTTTTTCTCCTCTCTTTGCATGGCGTTTTTCTACTTTTTTGTCCTCTAATTCACACAACATTTTTCTCCTGTAATTATAGAATTTCTCATATAATTCAGGTGGGAAGTTTTTATTTTTTGTTTTGATTTACAGGTCCTACCATTGCCAAAATAAGGGCGAACACAAAAAACCCAAACACTCGATCTCTGCACGCTAAATGCTTGATCTCCAAACAAAAAATGAATACCAAAAATCAATAAAGTTTTGTTTTGTTTTTTTTGTTTTGGGGTATGTGCAGGCAAGAATTTTTTAAATTTTTTTGATCCAGTAGCCAGCGCTATAGTCAGAGCAGTTATCGCCGACTTTAGCGTCAATTTTTAGGCCTAATGTAATCTTTTTGGGGTGCAAAAGGTAGTGCAAAGTGTGCCTAATTTAGCGCCAATCAGTGTAAAATGATGTATTTCGCTTGGAAGTTGATAAAAAAGTAACCTCGCCAAATTTGGATTGTCCTTATAGTAAGTAACTATATCTTGTTTCCATGATAGCATTTTGACTTCATGCTTCTCTTATGATTAGCTCAATAATGACTCACTCTTTCATGACCTTACACAGATGGTTGGTGACAAACCTTATGCAAGTGATATAGCTTTGGAAAAACCAAACAACTCTTATCTTACTATCATGATGACATGATATTGGGACTATATTGGCAACTTATGGAGTGTGCTTATGGTATTGTGATTTTCATTTCTATGTTCTCATTAACCTTTTTTAGGTTGAAGCATGGTAACTAACCCACTAGTTATTATGACAGTCATACAATGACTAGACAATCCTCTCCACTTTGACTATGACAGTCCTATGCATGGTGTTTTCTTCATGACAATCCCCAATAATGTGAATTATTGATAGTAGATAGTTCAAATGGAGTTTTGGATGGTGCAATAAGTTGTCCCTATGGCTCATGATAGTGCATGCCTTGGTTATGTCCTTGTGACATTACTCTCTAGATATCTCCTCTTTATAGTGACAAGGTTTCAAGAACATGACAACTTAGGTAAGGTATCAACTTGTCTCTTTAACCTCTAGATTATCATTTTTTAAGAATTGATCTCATTGAAATGCAAAGACAACATGTTGATTGATGACTAACTACATTGTTACTATGATAGTGACTTAACCTAGTCAAAAGATCAATGAGACAATTTTATAGTAATGACTCTATGGATGCATACCTAGCTATCCTAGGTGTACTATGAGAATAATTTAATGTTGCTAGTGTTGCTTTTAAACCTCCTATGGTTGTTACCTATGCCTCATGGTATGACAACCTCTACAATGTTAATTATGATATTCATATGATGGTGATTATTGGAGCTATGGTTTGGATGACCTAATAACATTTGTGATAGTCCTTTGGGGTTGTGATAGACCTTTTGGGTTGTAACAATACTTAGGATGATTGTCCATCAACTATAACAAGGCATAATGATGGTCCTTGATATCATCCCCCTATAATGATAGTAATCCACCATATACCAACAATTATATAAGTTTAGCATTTTTTAATAATAAATGATTACCTAACTTATAATGTTAGCAATGCCTTTGCTTATTTTTGTTAGTCACAGTTCTATATCATATGGCCACTACCCTTTATTCCCATATCAGTCCATTGACTTGCTAATAAAGATTCTAAAAATCATTGTTAGTACAACATTAGGTGGTATTTGGATGATAGAAATGATATGACAACCTTTGAATCCTCATGATCCCACTACAATAGTAGATCAACACTATGATAATCCCCTAACTTATCATTTTGACACCAATTAGTTTAGTTGGGGCCATGACCTTCCATCTAACATTTGAGAGTTGGATTTGGGATTAAGGACAACCTTAAGATATGTGATAGGAGATTGACAATATTTTAGCTAAGTCATGACAATCTTTGTTTATATTATGTGACTTCAATATAATCTTGAGGCCCGGTTTAAGAGGCCATGAACTATCTCCTTCACTATCTGACAACCTTCCACTTCCTCACATACCTGTGATAGTCCTATTTATACATCTAGTTATTCCTTAGATCTTGTCAATCCTTAAGGCATGATGACATCATCCCTAAATACCTGTTGGAAGATAATTAGAGAACTTGGCATAAAGTGTTGTTTGATGCTTTATGGGTAGACATGATTACTCCCAAAAGAGCAATAGGTATGTCACCATTTCAGCTTTTGTATGGTCTAAATGCATAAATACCTATTACTTTGGAATTGTCGGTGTTGAAGTTGGCAAAGGCAGTAGAAGATAGAACTTTTGAAAGTTCTATTGACAAAAGAATCACGTACCTCACTGAACTTGAAGAACAACGGGCTATGGTAGTAGACCATATTGTTGAACAACCTCAGCTTCAACGAACTAGGAGTTTTCCTCCTACCAACGTCAGGTCTCCAATACTAGGTGAAGTTTCTAGCTCCAATACCAACAAAGTTTTGTCTATTCAGATTCCACAGAGGTTTGTTATCCCACCCTTTAATCAACGCACCATGGCAGCTCAAGGCCCTTGGGGTAACACTTTTGGTCCTTTGAACTTAACTCCACCATTGCATGAACTACCTCGTAGTTCGAGGAAGAATTTTCCTAAGTTCTATGGCGATGGAAAAGTCCACCCAGATGAACACATTGCAACCATTTGCATAGCTTTCGGTGTGTTAGTGGTGGAACATGAAGATGTGGCAGTAATACTTTTTGTGGAAACATTACAAGGTGTTGCTACAGATTGGTTCTACCATCTCCAGGCCCAAACTATAACTGATTGGAATACCCTCAAAACCAAGTTTGAGGCTAGGTTCAAGCCTACAGAAGATGCACATGACTTGTTGGCTCAGCTCACATAGATGAAAAAAGAGCCACATGAACCTATGCAAGACTTCATTGCTAAGTTCAATAAATTGAGAAACAAGATTCTAACAACCGCTCAACCAATGGCGGAGAATCTAAAATGTTTTTTCATCAATACTCAGCTTCCTAAGGTAAGCTTTCTACTAAGGCGGGCTGGCCCTGCTGATCTTCCCTCAACTCAAATATTGGCTACAGAGGTGGAAGATGATCTTATCCTTGCAGGTAAGATAAGAAGAGATTCCAACAGAAATAGAGGTCAATCCTCTACTGATAATCCTTCCACAAGCACCACAGATCCTATGGTGCAGAAGTTAGCAAATGAGCTGCTAGCTTTGAAAAGGCAAATGTCTCAAGGTATGTCCACTCCTCCTTATAGGGATATACCAAGGAGAATATTTCCTAACAATTCATATAAAGGCAATGCTGCCAAAAATCAAGGGCAACAAAATCATCTTCCACTCACACAGGGGAAGCTCGCCATTGAAGCAGCACCGGTCAACTCAGCAATTGGCTATTATGAAGTAGAACATGACAATTTCTACCAACTTGATTTGGATCAGGAGAATAATGCTAACCTCTTTGTAGAAGGAGAAGAAGAGTTAGCTGGCGACTCTACCATTGGTTTTCTGAATTACCAAGATGAAGCGGAAAGAGAAGGAGAAGTGTATGATGGAGCATATGATGTTTTTACCAGGTCCCAAAATCAGCCAAATCAGCAAGTTGATAAAGGAAAGACAAGAGAGGAACCTCAACCGGTTATCTCAATTGCAAAACGGGGAACTCCGTTGCCTTTTCAATCAAAGGACCTAGTTGCTAATAAGCAAGTAAGTTCACCTAACCATCCTATCTCTCCTACTTTTGCTCCACAAACCAGTACTACCCTGACTAAAACCTCGAATGATGGATCTTCTTCCTCTGTATCTAGTTCATTTCATATTTTTGATATTATAGATCATGCTAGGAAAACCAAGATCCAAATGTTTGAGGTGGAGTACTTACAAGCTAACCCTGAACAGTTTGATAGGTTAGCTGAATATGTGAAAAATAAGGCTGCCCCTACAAGACAAGATTCTTCCAAAATCACCTATGACTCGTCTAAAAACAAATCTACCCAAAATAATTTAGTCACTACTCCCCTTGTTGCTCCAGGGAAAATAGAACCTTTCTATGTTTCTCTATTGGTCAATGGTCATAAGTTAAGCAATTGTATAATAGACTCCGGGGCTTCTGATAACGTCATGCCTGCTAAGGTGGCGGATGCCTTTAGTCTCACCTTAACCAAGACCTTTGGGAGATGTTTCTCCATGGAAAATAAGCAAGTGTCATTATTGGGTCAAATCAAAGATGCCCAATTTGCATTTGTAGCCTTTCCAGACAAGAGGATCAAGATGATTGTTCTAGTGGCTGATGTTTCAGCTTCTTATGGCATTTTACTTGGGCGTAACTTCTATAAAGATGTAGGTGGAGAATTGAACATGGATCTGTCTGAAGCTAGGATACCTGTTAATGGAGTCATGCAAAAGTTGCTTCTTGAGAAGGAAGCGAAATATATAGTCACCCAAACTGAAATCTTGAAAGCTCAAATTTTGTTCGAGTCTTCAGGTATGGGTAACTATTTCCTATCCACAGAATATCTTTCCAATTCATCTGATGAAGATTCAGACAATTCAGATGGAGAATCAGAAAAGTATTCAGATGAAAGTACAAATAAAAGTATAGTGATGCCAGATTCTTCCTTCACTGATGAAGAGGAATCTTTTGGACAAAGAAATTCCAAAAAATTAAATTCTAATGAGGTTTGCATTTTAGAATTTGATGGCAGTTGTTCTTCTACCAGTTCTGGAGCTGGAATTATTCTGATATCTCCACAAGGTGATATCTTCCCTTTCTCATGCAAGTTGCAATTCGACAATACCAATAATATTGCAGAGTATGAATCATTATTACTCAGGATGGAAGCTACTTGAGTTAAAGGTATTAAAAATCTTCATGCTCAAGGAGATGCCAAACTAGTTGTTTGCCAAGTGAGAAATTTATATCAGACCAAAAATGAAAGGTTGAAACATTATCGCAATCGCGTATGGGATTGCATTGAAAGTTTTGACTCTTTTGATATTTTTGTGGTACCTAGAGAGTTTAATGATCATGCAGATTCATTAGCTGTTTTCGCAACTCTTATGATTCCCCATAAGGACTTCAAAGGTAACAAGTACACAATTGAGTTGGTTTTCTGACCAAGTGTACCAGATAATGCTGACCATTGGCAGGTGTTCAATGGTGATAATCAAATCATAGCTTTCTTGGAAAAGATAGATAGCTTTGATGAGCTCTATTTTGAAGGTAGTGAATCTCCACCACAGGAATACGTTTCTGAAATAGATTCACAAACTGGTGAAGAGTTTCTTCAACTAAAAGGGAATAAGATTCCAAAAGGTTTGGTTTCCCTAGAAAAGATATTTGCTAAGCATGACAGATACATTAAATAGCAACAACAACTTGATTCAAGTTCATCTATGGAATTTGAACAAGTAAATTTGAGTTCTGAGGCAGATCCCAAAATGGTCAACATTGGGAAGTGTTGCACTGCCGATGAGAAATTTAAATTCACTACACTTCTTCACCATTACATTGATGTTTTGGCATATTCTTATGATGATCTGAAGTCTTTTAGACCTAAGGAGATTTAGCATGAAATCCCTCTCAAGGTTGGGTCATTGCCTCACAAGCAAAAACAGAGGCAATATAATCCCAAAATATCAGGTACTATTCTTTCCAAAATTTAGAAAATGTTAAATGCAAGAATAATCTTTACTATTCATCATTCTACCTGGATCACAAATATTGTCCCTGTAACAAAGAAGAACGGAGAAATCCGTATTTGTGTTGACTTTAGAAATCTCAACCAGTCTTCTTTAAAAGATAACTACCCTTTGCCTATTATGGACCAAGTGTTGCAAACTATAACTTGTTCGGAGATGCTGTCTATGTTAGACAATTTTTCAGGCTATAATCAAGTAGAGGTTAGCGAAGCATATCAATACAAGACTACCTTCACAACACCTTGGGGCACATTTGTATATTGCAAGATGCCGTTTGGTTTGATCAATGCTAGCGCTACTTTCCAAAGAGCAATGGACCTCACTTTCAGAGATGAGATGGGGAAATTCATTGTGGTATATCTTGATGACTTGACTGTTTTCTCCAAGCAATGTCAAGATCATGCATATCATTTGCGACAGGTGCTGGAAAGATGTCAACAAAATGGTATTTCTCTTAATCCCAAGAAATTAGTTTTTGGGGTTATGGAGGGTAAGCTTCTCGGTCATGTTGTGTCTAGAGAAGGTACTAAAATTGACTCAGAAAGAGTCAAGTCTATCCAAAGTCTTACTTTGCCTGCTAGTAAGATTGCAGTTCACTCTTTCTTCAGAAAGGTGAATTTTCTGCGGAGATTCATTCTAGAATTCGCAGAGAAAACCCGTCACATTGTCAACGTGATGAAGGGTAAGACTACTTTCCGTTGGAGTGCGGAAGCTAAAGCATCATTTGAGGACATCAAGAGGGCCATAGCTCATGGTCTGGTCCTGGTTTGTCCTGATTATACCAAGAACTTCATAATATACAGTTATGCTTCCGAGCATACGCTTTCAGCCATTCTTGTTCAATAGAATGAAGAAGGTGTGGAATCTCCCATTTCATTTATGAGTTGTCCTCTGAAGGCTCATGAATTGAAATACTCAAATATGGAGAAACATGCTTGTGCCATGGTCAAGGTGGTAAATCATTTCTGGTTTTATATTTTGAATTCCCACACTGTTGTTTTGGTGCCAGACACAACAATGAAGTCGATCCTGACTCAACAGGAGTTTGGAACCAAAAGAGGAAATTGTATTGCCAAGATTCAAGAGTTTGATCTTGATATCAAACCTACCAAGATTGTACATGGCAGAGGTTTGTGTCGGTTGATTGCCAACAATGTGCCAAAAGAGATAGGAGATAAAGAAGAAGTTGAGGATGTGCCAATTGTTCGCTTTGTCACTACTACGGATGAGTGGTATTCAAATATTGCTCATGTTCTTACTTATGGTGAGTGTCCTTCTCATCTATCCTATAAGGAGAAAAGAACTATCAAATTGAAGGCTACGAACTATGTCTTGTGGGACAATGGAATGTATAAAAGAAGCCTTGATGGATTTTTTCTCCGTTGTGTGGATAAAGCATAACAAAACAGACTTGAGTCTTTTCACAATTTGGCTTGTGGAGGACATTTTTCTGCACCTGTGACGGCTCATAAGATTATGTGGGCTAGGTACTATTGGCCCACATTGTTTCAGGATGCGTACAACTAGGTACGTAAGTGTGAGTTATGTCAGCAATTTGTTGGAAAGCCTAAGTTGGCTGCACTACCTCTCAAGCCAGTTGTAATTGAAGAACCTTTTCAGCAATGGGGCATTGACTTCATTGGTTCTGTGAACCCACCATCAAGTGCGGGGCACAACTTTGTTCTCACCGCAACTGATTATTTTACCAAGTGGGTGGAGGCCATCCCAGTAAAGCATGCTAATTCTGAAGTGGTATGTAATTTTCTTAAGGAAAATATTATTTGTTGGTTTGGAGTTCCAAACAAAGTTGTAGTAGATAATGCTACTTGTTTCTCTTCCAATGAGATTACTAGCTATTGCTATGAACATGGGATCATTCTTTCTCACTCTTCAGACTATTATCCGCAAGAAAATGGTCAAGCATAATCTAGTAACAAAAATCTGGTTACTATTATTAGGAAATTGGTGGAAGCTAATCAGAGAACTTGGCATAAAGTGTTGTTTGATGCTTTATGGGCAGACATGATTACTCCCAAAAGAACAATAGGTATGTCACCGTTTCAGCTTCTGTATGGTCTGAATGTAGAAATACCTATTACTTTGGAATTGTCGGCGTTAAAGTTGGCAAAGGCAGTAGAAGATAGAACTTTTGAAAGTTCTATTGACAAAAGAATCATGTACCTCACTAAACTTGAAGAACATCGGGCTATGGTAGTAGACCATATTGCTAAACATCAAAGTCAGGTGAAGAAACTTTTTGATAAGAAGGCAAAGGCTCATGATTTTCAAATTAGAGATCAAATCTTGTTATGGGACAAGAGGAGAGAGCCAAAAGGAATGCATGGGAAGTTTGATTCCCTATGGAGAGGCTCGTTCATCATTCATCAACTTTGTGGTGAAAATAACTTCTTGTTGGAGTATCTTGGCAGAACACCATTCTTGCTGCCTCATAATGGACAACATCTGAAGCACTTCAATCCTTGAAGTATCAGATAAGTCCATTTGTACATATTGTATAGTCTTGTGTTTTTATTTTTCATTTTTGTTTAGTCTTTTGTGTCTTTTCCTTTTTGGTAGCTTGACTCTATGGCCCAATGGCATGGATGAAGGCACTTAGAGACTGGATTCTTCTCCCTTCGATTGTTTCAAAGTTTGATCGAAGGAAGTTCCCCAGTTAGAGCCAGTTGTTGTTCTCAAAATTAGCCACACTCATTTTTGTGGATAACCCCTACGAAACTTGTTTGTTTCGTAGCCTACACTCTAAGTTTGCAAATTGAGACAAGATCTCTTAGCCTTGTATGAAGTCCTCTGACACTGTAGAATAGCTCATGACATTCTCCTAAGCTGATTTCTTGAGATTTGTGAAAATCAATTAGGTCGCAAGCTCATCAAAATATCATTTTTTTGATCATTTTAAAGTGTTAGAATTTTTTTGTTAGTTAATCTGTAAAAGCGGTCGTAATCGCCGCTCGGACACATGTTTAAGTTGCCAGTCGATTTTCATGTAATGGCAGTTGTATTCGCCACTTGAGCATGTTCCTAGTACATATGTAGTGTCGGGGTTTTTCGCCACTCTGACATATCCCACGAAATCCATGAACTTGAAGTTAGCATTAATGACACTCGTGCCATGTTTAATGCATAACTTTAAAAGCCTTTTAAAGTGTTTTATTTTCATTCTTGATTTGATTAGTGTTTATTTTTGACCTCCAACTAGATTGACACCTCCTTTATACCAGTTTGCTTCACGAAGCTCATGTAAATTCCATATCTAAGCATATCTTGCCTTCGTGATTGTGTTCAGGTTTTTGATTTTGCAAACTAGGTAAGTCATTATTTTTGTTCTTGGTTTTTGTTTTAAAACACTAGGGTTTTAGTACGTATTGAATGTTTTTGTTTTAATTTTGGTTTCTCTTTTATGATTGATAAATTTTATCATTTGGGTATGTATTTTCTCCATTTTCTTTAAACCCTAGTTTTCATTTTTTTTGAGTGCACTTGTTTCAATGGGTCAGGGTTTTTACCGCCCATGTTAAACTTAGGTTTTTTCCCATAGCTTCCTAACGTGTATGAGCGGTCTTTTTCACCATTGATACACATTCTTATCCTCGCATTTTTCGTGTTGATATTTCATGTAAGGGTAGTGATTTTTACCACCCCTACATGAACTTACATGTTTCTACCCTTGGAAATGTAAGGGCGGTGGTTTTCCTCGCCCTCACATCTCTTTCATATGTTTGGTTTTTCCTGACATGTAAGGGCGGTTAAAACCACTGCCCTTACACAAACCATTGTATCACCCCCAATGTGCATAAGTGGTAGAAACCCCTGCTCTCACATAATAACTCTTTTCTAAGCACATGCGCAAGCAATCTTTTTGACCGACTTTACACTTCAACTTGTTCCCTCATATGTAAGGGCGGTCAAATTGACCACTCCTACATCAAACATATAAATCTTCCCAAATACATGCAAAGGCGGTCCTTTTCGCCGACCTTGCACATACATTGCAACCAAACTTTTTTCTAAGCACATGCGATAGCAGTCTTTTTGACTGACTTTACATGATTGAATAGTCCCTTGTGCAGGAGCGGTCATTTTGACCGCCCATGCACATTTTCCTGAATTTTTTTCTAACACTGGGGAAAATTCACCTTTCAAAGCCCGTTGACCTACTTTCACCTTTTACCTCTGTTGTCATATTTTGCCTAGCCCCAAAATATTCCTTTTCCCCTCTTTCTATCAAAGATATCTGATCAGAGAAAGCCTAAATAGAAAGAGGAAAGTCTTAAATTCTTCAATTACTCATGCTCTGCCTTGTCAAAAATCCCAAAAATCTTTTCTAGAGAATCCTTGTAGAAAACCCAGAAAAACCCAGAAATCTTTTGTCTTCAAGTGCCTTCCATTGCAGATATTTCTCAATTTTATAGTTAGTCATTTTTATATGGATATACATTCTATGTATGTTCGCATTGTATGTTCATACATACAATCGAATATACAAAGGCAAATGATACAAGAGGCAGACATACAAAGGATCATCGGCCAGACAGGCCTTATCGGTGGCCAAGTTAAGGATCTCCCCGATGCATGCAAACATACAAAGGGGGAGATACAATTGGTGGGGTCCGGTTTGTATACAAAGGCAATTCTATCTCATATGTAAGTCGCATTGTATATGCGATATTCAAGGTAATGATACAAAGGAAAGATGCAAAGTCTATACATAAGCAAGAGATACAAAGCCTAGGGCCCACCAATTGCATGTATATGCGATTGTATCTTTGCACATACAATCGCACATACAAGGGAATATACATTCTTGATATGTAAGGCCTGGACCTGAAAAGATATGCATTCTGGTTGATAAAAGGCACAAGTGATTGTATTGCATCTTTCGTTTGTATGTTCGCATTGTATGTTCAAATATACAAAGGCAATATGCAAGGTCATATACAAGGGGTAGGTACAAGTTCAAATGCATGTTTGTATGCAAGTGTTGGCATGCAGTTTTCCTTTGTATATTTCGCATTGTATATGCGATATACAAAGGTTAGATACAATGGCGACATACATCTCGGACGTGATTGGAGAATCAAAAGTAGCTGATAATTATTTTGGGGTCCGCAGTTTGTATATTTGAGGTGCATGTATGTGTCGATATGCAAAAGGCAGAGATACAAAGGCCGGACATGTTCTAGAATTACAATAAGGTTGATAATCCATTTGAGCTCCACATTGTATGTTTGTGCGATTGTATCTCATATACAATTGCGATGTACAAGTCTGATACAAAGGGATTTTTTGGCGAGACTTAGTTCATTAGCGGCCTAGTTTTTGGTCTTTCCGACGGCCGATGGAGGATGCATTGTCAGCGATGGGCTGAAAGCTCAACTCAGCAACCAATCAGGTGGTGCCACGTGTCAGGGCCGATCCAAAGGCAAATTCAAAAGGGGCCCACTCTTGTATGTGGCCATTGTATTGTATATGCAAGGTGACATACAATTGAATATACAAAAGCATTTCAAAGGCTGATTTAGATGCTAAATACAAGCGCACATACAATGAACATTTCAGCAAGACCATGCTATCGGCAGCTCAACTGGAGGTCTCCCCGACAACCCGATACATACAAAGTAGTTTGCATATGCAAAGGCAGTTTCAAAGGGTCATTCAGATGGCGATTCAAGTCACATCTGCAAAGCGATATACAGATACAGTTGATTGCAACTTTGACCGCCCGTATCTCCCTCATCCTGGTGAATTTCAACATGCTTCAAAAGACAAAAGTGCTTGTTTTTGCCTCCTCTTTCATCTGGCAGGATTTTAGGGGGAATTTTCTCACTTTCAAAGTTTGATCTAGCTTTGCATGCTTGGCCGATAAGACATTTAATTTCATAGTAGCTCCGGTTGGTGAGTTTTACGGGTGCATTCATGGCGAATAGCTTCACTCTTCAATGTGTATGGGCTCTATGTCTTGCTGGTTGATCTTCGTGTGTTGGGCGATGACTTTGGGGGTTTCTTCTTCAATGCCCTATCCTATCTTGCGTTTGGGCAACTGTTTTCTATGGTTTTGGACCTACCAGTGGCATGGTTCTTGTCTTTTCACTGCACCCCTGCCCATGCACCCTCGTTCTTGCATTAATGACCTCAGATCCTATGGAGCAGTGACTTCATGCCTTTCTGCGCAGGAGCTTGACCTATAAATGGCAATGTAACCTCATTATTTCGGGGGGATGGTTTTATTTTGGGTTGTTATGCTGCCAATTTTTCTGTAGTCAGACTTCTGCTACTGAATATTTTGTAATGTAATAGTTTCTGACCTTCATGATTAATATATGCATGACTTCTTACCTCTCTTGTGGCTTGATTTCTATGTTTTAATTGAAGTTATAGTCTATTCTGTGAGTAAAACGGCTCCCCTACAGGTTTGACCTTCATACCAAAGCCTCAATTAGTCATAAGTCTGTGTGAATCCCCTTCATCATCGAAATCATTGTTGTGTCTACACCAAGATCACCATTGCTCACTAAATCTGGTGTATCACTCCATTTCAATTCAGTTTCCTTCTAACCCTTTTCCCCTCCAAGCATTAGCACTAGGTTTAGATGTATTGCTCTAAGCATTACGCTCAAAATGAGGAACCAACCTTCTCTAGAGGTCTGATCTCAGTTTGCAAGGTCCCACACTTCGAGATCATTCCCATGTTTCTCCAGATTGCTAAAGTTTTACAACAGTAGCAAGGGTGCAAATCTGGGAGAACAATTTTTGGCATGCCTTGTGGGACTAGTTCGATGAACCTCTCATCAAAGTACTAAGAGATTTGGTGTTTCTCCTAGTATTATCAGCCTTTGGAGGTAATAAAAACAACACCATGGTGAGTCTCCTGAATAAACGTACTGGTGAAAGCAGCCCAAGTACATAAAATTTCATCAAAAATTAGGATTTGGGTGGTTTTCCTAGTCTATTCAGCTTCTAGAAGCATCTCAATCACCTGGCGACTCCCTCTTTGGTATGTATCCAGTTTTTCTTTGGTTGCAGACCTTTTTGCTCTATTTCTGACATTTTTATGATTATCTAGCATTTAGACGCTACAAAATGTTAGAATTTTATGGGAATCATGGCTATTCCCCTACCCCTAATCCAAATATAGGCTATTGGCCCCCATATCAGTAATACCAGGCCCTAAATGCCTCTAAATTTATTCCAAACAGCTCTTTGCCTCATTATGATCAGCATTACCAGCAGGAGCATTTTCAAGCCAGTCCTGATTATCCTTGTTTGTAGCCCATTCATACTTATAGTCAGCCTTGTGAAACCCATTCTAGTCTAAATCAAACATGCAATCTCCCTAGTCAGTCCCAAAATGATGTTGATTTGGGTAGCATTAAGAGTTTGTTACTGGATTTCCAAAGGCAAATTTTAGAAATAGATAGAGAAGCACAGTATAACATGCAGCAAGAGGAGCTTGCATATCAAGCGTATTTGTACCAGCAAGAGGCAGAAAATAGAAGGGTGTATGAAGAGGAATGCTTGAACATACAACTTGCAGCTAAGGAGAAACAAGACAAACAGTTGCTTGCTCAAGTGCAAGAGGTCAAAGTAAAACATTTCTCTCCTATTCCTAGGTTCAAACAATTTCATCCTTCAAACCAAAGTGAATCTATGAAAGAGCCTCAAACTTCTCTATCATGGAAGCCTTCTTGGACCATGCATCCTGGTTACAAAATGCCAAACCTTGTAAAGGCCAATCCTCTCATAGAAATTCAAAATCGGGTAGAGGAAACAGTTGTAGAATCCAAGCCTATCATAATTCCAAGTTTCAGGTAGTCTTCTGCCTTGAAGGTTCCAAGTTGGAAAGGGCCATCTTTGTCACCCTGTGAAGACCCTCCACCAAACATACAAATGGAAACATGCTCTAGCATCCAGCTAGCAGAAGAAGAGTAAAAGAGGCTTTTGTTGGCTCCATTTCAAAGGTTAGAAACTCAATCAACCATCTCTTTTCCAAATCCATTCTTTGAAGAAGAGCTTTCCAAGTTTAGAATACCAAGCTTCAAGCAAGGTGAGCCTCCTAAGTCTCCTGAATTGAATATTCCAAGTTTTAGAGGGTCTCATCCACTGAAACAACCAATTCATAACCAAGAGCAACCTAGACTCCACAAATTTCTAGGCTTCAAAGCCTATATCCCTCCATAAGTCCCTGTTCTTGTGCAAACTCAAATTATCACTCCCCAGGAACCAATTTCTCTAGAACCCTCTCCCCTCCAAGAAATTCAAGAAGATATTTAGGCCTTTTTCCTTGATGCCATGTCAATCCTCAAGGGTAGACCTGTTGTATATGAAGATACTTGGAAAGATGAGTGAAAAGAGGAGGTGGAAGAAGATAAAACTAATGAGGAACAATTTATTCCTAAACTCCCAGAGATAAAATTATTTGAACCTATTGCACCTATGAGTACTGTTAACCCAAATAAGGGATTGATTCCTCTAGACTTTGGTTCTTTTGAAGCCTTTTCTCATGCATCCGATCAAGCAAATAAGGTTGAAATGCATAAAGTGCATGGGGAAAACCTTCAGTTGCAGAGACAACTTAACCAAAATCCAGTGGAGCTGTAGTCAAAGGATGGAGGCATAAGCGAAAAGATTGCTAGGGTCACTCTAGAGATGGATGATGTTGCCTTGGTTCATGAGCTACCTGATTATGTTGAAGATGAAGACAACGAGCGGCTGGTTGTGAATATGCAGCAACAAGAGAACACTGAAAATCATGACAAATTGCTGCAGGTTGAGGCTGAGCATAACAGTGAGGTTCCAAACCATAAATAAGGGCAAGTATGTTGCTCTATGCTAGATAATACAGAGTCTAATGATGCTGATATACTTGAGGAGCTTCCATGCTTTATAGAAAATTATGAGGAGACTGAATATGGGCAAGAGCAAATTGTAGATTTGTTCTTTATTATTCAACAGGGATATCAGCTACTTGGTGGGGAGGTCTTCTCTTTTGAGCATGTACATGGCTCATTTTCTGAGCCTAAGTTAAAAAATCCTGGGCATCTTGTTCATAAGGTGGAGGAAACCATATCTCTAATTGAGATACAAGAGCTAGAGTTTTCAGACCAGCAAGAAGAGAAAAAATCAGAAAAGAAACATGAGATCAACCATCATGATTTGCATGTCACTTCAAGGGGATGCCCAATCAGGCATGTATCCCAGCTGGAGACACATCAAGAGGAGTCACCACTTGTCATGCTTACCTCTAAGCATGAAGTTGAGCATCAAAATGGGTGGGATCAACCCATTTATTCACCACAAGTTAGCAACATCAGCAATCAGTCTAGGTGGATAGGTGAGTTTATCTCCATTTTGTGGGGGGTGTTTTATCAATTTGTCATATGCCCATTTCGCCCTCACCTCTTTTTAACTGCCCATATGCATGAGAAACATTGTAAATTGTTAAGAAAGGGAAGTTACTTTCAAGAACCAGTTAATGGCTTTGTTTAAGGTCACCTTTGACTGGTTAGTTTAGGATTAGAGTAGATTTTATGACAGCTTTTGATTTCCTTTCAATAAGTGCCCTTGCACTTTGTTCTATTCTCATTAGGAGATACATGCTTTCTTGTTGTTGTTTTTTTGTTTTGGCTTGGTAGCTTGCTCAGTGTTCCAGCTCCTCTGTTCTTGTTGTAGTCTCTTTTGACTCCATGCCCAATGGATGCATAAGGCCACTAATCTCATGTTTAGCAGGCAAACATCCCATAGAAGTCACCAAAGTTGTCATATTTTTCCTAGCCCCAAAATATTCCTTTTCCCCTCTTTCTATCAAAGATATCCGATCAGAGAAAGCCTAAATAGAAAGAAGAAAGTCTTAAATTTTTCAATTCTCATGCTCTACCTTGTCAAAAATCCCAAAAATATTGCCTAGAGAATCCTTGCAGAAAACCTAGAAAAACCTAGAAATCTTTTGTTTTTAAGTGCCTTCCATTGCAGATATTTCTCAGTTTTATACTTAGTCATTTTTATATGCATATACATTGTATGTTTCTTTGTATGTATGTTCACATTGTATGTTCATACATACAATCAAACATACAAAGGCAAATGATACAAGAGGCAGACATACAAAGGATCATCGGCCAGACAGGCCTTATCGGTGGCCAAGTTAAGGATCTCCCCGACAGTCGATGCATGCAAACATACAAAGGGGGAGATACAATTGGTGGGGTCCACTTTGTATACAAAGGCGATCATATCTCATATGCAAGTCACATTGTATATGCGATATTCAAGGTAATGATACAAAGGAAAGATGCAAAGTCTATACATAAGCAAGAGATACAAAGCCTGGGGCCCACCAATTGCATGTATATGCGATTGTATCTTTGCACATACAATCACACATATAAGGGAATATACATTTTTGATATGCAAGGCTCGGACCTGAAAAGATATGCATTCTGGTTGATAAAAGGCACAAGTGATTGTATTGCATCTTTCGTTTGTATGTTCGCATTATATGTTCAAATATACAAAGGCAATATGCAAGGTCATATACAAGGGGCAGGTACAAGTTCAAATGCATGTTTGTATGCAAGTGTTGGCATGCAGTTTTCCTTTGTATATTTCGCATTGTATATGCGATGTACAAAGGTTAGATATAACGGCGACATACAACTCAGATGCGACTGGAGAATCAAAAGCAGCTGATAATCATTTTGGGGTCCGTAGTTTGTATATTTGAGGTGCATGTATGTGTCGATATGCAAAAGATAGAGATATAAAGGCCGGACATGTTCTAAAATTACAATATGGTTGATAATCCATTTGAGCTCCATGTATGTTTATGCAATTGTATCTCATATACAATTGCGATGTACAAGTCTGATACAAAGGGATTTTTCAGCGAGACTTAGTGCATTGGCCGCCTAGTTTTTGGTCTTTTTGACGGCCAATGGAGGATGCATTGTCAGTGATGGGTCTGAAAGCTCAACTCAGTGACCAATCAGGTGTTGCCACATGTCAGGGTCAATCCAAAGGCAAATTCAAAAGGGGCCCGCTCTTGTATGCGGCTATTGTATTGTATATGCAAGGCGACATACAATTGAATATACAAAGGCATTTCAAAGGCCGATTTAGATGCTGAATGCAAGCGCACATACAATGAACATTTCAGTAAGACCATGCTATCGACAGCTCAGTTGGAGGTCTCCCCGACAGCCTGATACATACAAAGCAGTTTGCATATGCAAAGGCAGTTTCAAAGGGTCATTCAGATGGCGATTCAAGTCGCATATGCAAAGCGATATACAGATACAGTTGACCGCAACTTTGACTGCTCGTATCACCCTCATCTTGGTGAATTTCAACATGCTTCAAAAGGCAAAAATGCTTGTTTTTGCCTCCTCTTTCATCTGGTAGGCTTTTAGGGGGGATTTTTTCACTTTTAAAGTTTGATCTGGCTTTGCATGCTCGACCGATAAGACGTCTCAGCAGTCATTTTGGCGTGTGCAGAGGCTGTTTATTTTCATAGTAGCTCCAGTTGGTGAGTTTTATGGGTGCATTCATGGTGGATGGCTTCACTCTTAAATGTGTATGGGCTCTATGTCTTGCTGGCCGATCTTCGTGTGTTGGGCGGCGACTTTGGGGGTTTCTTCTTCAATGCCCTATCCTATCTTGCATTTGGGCAACCATTTTTTGTGGTTTTGGACCTACCAGCGGCATGGTTCTGTCTTTTCACCACGCCTCTGCCCATGTGCCCTCGTTCTTGCATTAATGACCTCAAATCCTGTGGAGCAGCGACTTCATACCTTTCTGCGCAGGAGCTTGACCTATAATTGGCAATGTAACCTCATTATTTCGGGGGGATGGTTTTATTTTGGGCTGTTATGTTGCTTATTTTTCTGTAGTCAGACTTCTGCTACTGAATATTCTGTAATGTAATAGTTTCTGACCTTCATGATTAATATGTGCATGACTTCTTGCCTCTCTTGTGTCTTGATTTCTGTGTTTTAATTGAAGTTATAGTATGTTCTATGAGTAAAATGGCTCCTTTGTAGGTTTGACCTTCATACTGAAGCCTCAATCAGTCATAAGTCTATGTGAATCCCCTTCATCATTGAAATCATTGTTGTGTCTACACCAAGATCACCATCGCTCACTAAATCTGGTGTATCACTCCTTTTGAATTCAGTTTCCTTCTAACCCTTTTCCCCTGCAAGCATTAGCACTAGTTTTAGATGTATTACTCTAAGCATTAGGCTTAGAATAAGGAACCAACCTTCTCTAGAGGTCTGATCTCAGTTCGCAAGGTCCCACACTTTGAGATCATTCCCATGTTTCTCTAGATTGCTAAAGTTTTACAACAACAACAAGGGTGCAGATTTGGGAGATAACAGTTTTTGGCACGCCCAGTGGGACTAGTTCGATGAACTTCTCATCAAAGTACTAAGAGATTTGGTGTTTCTCCTAGTATTATCAGCCTTTGGAGGCAATACAAACAACACCATGGTGACTCTCCTAAACAAACGTACTGGTGAAAGCAGCCTAAGTACATAAAATTTTATCAAAAATTAGGATTTTGGTGTTTTTCCTGGTCTATTTAGCTTCTAGAAGCATCTCAATCACTTGGCAACTCCCTCTCTGGTATGTATCCGATTTTTCTTTGGTTGCAAACCTTTTTGCTCCAATTCTAACATTTTTATGATTTTTTAGCATTTAGATGACACAAAATGTTAGAATTTTATGGGAATCATGGCTATTCCCCTACCCCTAATCCAAATACAGCCTATTGGCCCCCATATCAGTAATACCAGGCCCCAAATGCCTCTAAATTTATGCCAAACAACTCTTTGCCTCATTATGATCAGCATTACCAGTAGGAGCATTTTCAAGCCACTCCTACTTATCCTTGTTTGCAGCCCATTCATACCTATAGTCAGCCTTGTGAAACCCATTCTAGTCTAAATCAAATGTGTAGCTTCCCTAGTCAGTCCCAAAATGATGTTGATTTGGGTAGTATTAAGAGTTTGTTATTTGATTTCCAAAGGCAAATTTTAGAAATAGATAGAGAAGCACAGTATAACATGCAGCAAGAGGATCTTGCATATCAAACTTATTTGCACCAGCAAGAGGCAGAAAATAGAAGGGTGTATGAAGAGGAATGCTTGAACATACAACTTGCAGCTAAGGAGAAACAAGACAAACAGTTGCTTGCTCAAGTGGAAGAGGTCAAAGTAAAACATTTCTCTCCTATTCCTATCTTCAAACAATTTCATCCTTCAAACCAAAGTGAATCTATGAAAGAGCCTCAAACTTCTCTATCATGGCAGCCTTCTTGGACCAAGCATCTTGGTTACAAAATGCCAAACCTTGTAAAGGCCAATCCTTTCATACCAATTCAAAATCAGGCAGAGGAAATAGTTGTAGAATCCAAGCCTATCTGATGGGGAGCACACAGCGGATACCAGAAACTGATGCCCTAATTTCTCGCAGTCAACGAACTAACAGATGAGCCACCGATTCAACTCCATTGGCCAAGTCTCTCATCCTTTTTCCAATGCGCCGATGGCATTTGCCTTTGCTGAGACTCGTCCTGTCGGTGAACACTCGTAACCTTTGGTCGATTTGCCAAAAACGTCGTCGCACAATTTATTTCCTTCCTAACCCTAGCACATGGAGATGCTAGGTCGTCCTTACTATGTGAAACGCCCTATCGGGATCCTCTGCACCATCGAATAGGAAAAACAAAACAAAGAGCAAAACAAATATTCATACAACAAAGCCATTCCACTGATTTTGACAGAAATCTCACTAGTGGAATGCTTCAAGACGACATACGGCAACAATGGAAAATACAAAATGAATGGAAATCTACAGTTACATGATTTACAATTACAAGAAACAGAAATCAAATGGACAGAACAAAATTGTTTTATTTCTCCTAAGCATAATACAACCACATTAGATCACACTACTTTGATCTGATTACATTTGATGATCATTTGGCCATTCCTCTGGGCATTTATCAACTCGCCCTGAGTAGTACCGAACTGACTCCAAGTGGCTGGGAGACACTACTGCCTATTTTTGGCATTATGCGATTACAATTTGACAAATGTCCCCTAAGTCACCTGGGACTTACAAAATGAACCTACACACAAACTGAAATGAAAATGCATTGGTCAATAGACCTTATTACAAAAGAAAACATGATTTTGTAGGTGCTCCTGCACCATACCCCCCGGGTGAAAGTTGTCTCAAGTCCTCTTAGAGACTGACTGTTGCAAATCACCACCCCACTTTTTGATATCTTCTTCTAGCATCCATGTGGCTTCTGAATCTAGAAGTCCTTGCCATTTGACTAAGTGCTCCAAATATGTCTGATTTTTGGTCTTCTTGGTTGTCCTGCTATCCAAGATACACTCCATCTTCGGTGGTTCCTTAGGTGGTAAATGTTGCATCCACTCTGTATTGTCTTGGACAAAATCTGCTGCATCTTCTCCTATATCAGGACTCCTATATAATGTCAGATCAGCAACACTGAATATAGGTGAAATAGCAATATCATCAGGGAGTTCAATTTTGTAAGCATTAGAACCATATTTCTCCAGAATCTGACAAGGTCCAATTTTTCTCATCACCAACTTTTTGTGGCTTCCCTTGGGTATTCTGTTCTTGTTGAGATGAACCATGACCATATCTCCTATTTGGTACTGCACATCCCTTCATCTTTGATCCACTCTAGCCTTGATCTGTTGATTGTTCTAGTGTAGAGTATCTCTGACTTGTTGATGGATCTCCTGCATAGCCTCTGCAAATGTATCAGCATGTCCACTCCTTTTGTCCATCCCTTGAACATCTTGCAATTCAAAAAACCTCTAGGATGACTACCATAGATAACTTCAAAAGGACTTAAACCTGTGCTTCTATTTGTAGAATCATTATAGGCATATTCTGCTTGTGGGAGTACCACATCCCAACTACTGCCATGTTCTCTTGTCAAACATCTCAGCAGATTGCCTAATGACCTATTCACAACCTCAGTTTGACCATCAGTCTGAGGATGATAGGCTGAACTAAAAGACAAATTTGTACCCAATCTTTTCCAAAAGGATCTCCAGAAATGTCCCACAAATTTGTTGTCTCTGTCAGATACAATACTCAAAGGTAATCCATGAATCCTAATGATTTCTTTAAAGAACAAACCTGCAATGTAACTAGCATCATTGGTGGTCTTACAAGGAATAAAGTGTGCCATTTTGCTGAATCTACCTACTACAACAAACACACTGTCATAACCTATCCTTGTCTTGGGCAATCCCATCACAAAATCCATACTCAAACTTTCCCAAGCCCTGTTTGGTATGGGCAAAGGTTGGTACAGTCCGGCATTGGTTGAGACTCCCTTTGCTCGCTAGCAAATCATACAACTCTCAACAAACCTTCTGATATCAGATTGCATCCTTGGACAAAAGTAAAATCTTCTGACAAGATCTAAGGTCTTATTGAGCCCAAAATGTCCTCCTAAACCACCACTATGTTTTTCCTTCACAATATTATCCCTCATTGAACACTTAGGGATATAGAGTTGACTACCTTTAAACAAAAGTCCATCCTGCAATGTATAATCTAAAAATTCACTGTGGAAAGCATTGGCAAACTCACTGCATACCCTGTAAATGTCCTTAAAATTGTGGTCCTCTTCATACAATCCTTTGAGTGACTCAACACCCATACTTTGTAGCTGCACTTCTTGCATTGTCAACACCCTTCTGCTTAGAGCATCAGTAACCTTATTGGTTATTCCCTTCTTATGTTTGATGATGAAGGTGTATGCTTGAAGACTTTCCACCCATTTCATGTGTCTATGGCTGAGCTTTTCTTGTCCATTC
This sequence comes from Cunninghamia lanceolata, assembly GCA_027924645.1. Lineage (NCBI taxonomy): Eukaryota > Viridiplantae > Streptophyta > Pinopsida > Cupressales > Cupressaceae > Cunninghamia > Cunninghamia lanceolata. The sequence continues at coordinate 726,803 of BSBN01001159.1, read as the reverse complement.
AAAAAACTAAGAGCATGATTGTTAGTGTATATAATAAATTCCTTAGGAAGCAAGTAATGCCTCCATTTTTTTAGAGCTTGTACCATAGCATACAACTCTAGATCATAAGAGGAGTATTTCCTCTTGGCTTCATTTAACTTTTCACTGAAGAAGGCTACTGGTCTGCCTTCTTGGCTCAAAACTGCTCCTATGGCCAACCCACTTGCATCACATTCAATGGTAAAAACCTTATTGAAATCAGGTAACACTAAAACAAGGAATTTAGCAACTTTCTGTTTCAGACTTTCAAAGCTCCTATCTACTTCTCTCATCCACACAAACTTCATCTTACCTCCACCCTTGATGGTCTCCAACATAGGTGCACAGATGTCACTGTAGTTCTTAATGAATTTCCTGTAAAATGTGGCCAAACCATGGAAACTTCTGACCTCTCCTGCTGTCCTGGGTGTAGGCCAATTCAAAATAGCTTCTACCTTGGAAGGATCCATTTTCAAATCACCCTTAGAGATGACAAAACCTAGGTACACCAATTCTTGTTTCATGAAGTCACACTTTTCCAAGTTTATTAGTAACTTCTGATCTTGCAACCTCTTTAAGAGTATCTCCAAATGTTCCAAGTGCTCTTCCTTGCTCTTACTGAATACCAAGATATCATCAAGGTAGACTACCACAAATTTGCCTATGAATTCCTGCAACGCCTCATTCATCAACCTCATAAAGGTGCTAGGGGCATTTGAAAGACCAAACAGCATCACAAGCCACTCATACAACCCTTCATTGGTTTTGAAAGCTATCTTCCACTCATCCCCTTCGCTTATCCTTATCTGATGGTACCCACTCTTCAAGTCTATCTTAGAGAAATAGGTAGCACCTCCCAAACAATCTATTAGATCTTCTATTTTAGGAATAGGAAACCTATACCTGATGGTTATCCTATTTATTGCCTGAGAATCAGTACACAGTCTCCATTTCCCATCTTTCTTTGGGGCTAAAATAGTAGGTGCTGCGCATGGACTAAGACTCTTCCTTATCAGCCCTTTGTTTAGGAGTTCTTGAATCTATCTTGCTATCTCTTCATTCTATTGAGGTGTCATCTTATATGCTGCCTTATTAGGAAGTACTGCTCCTGGTATGAGATCTATCTGATGGCTAATGTCTCTGATTGGTGGCAGGGAATCAGGTATATCCTTTGCAATCACTCCTTTGTAACTCTCAAGCAAATTTCTGACCTCTTTAGGTCCTACTTCTCTCACACTTTCCTTCTTTTCCCCCTTAGGCTTCACAATCAAAGCAAAACCTACTCCATCACCTTCCTTTAGTGTATCCATGAATTCTTTTTCTCCTACCAACATTACACTAGACCCTACATGTTGTGGATCCTCTTCTACCAATGACTGTATCCCATAAGTCATACCATCCTTTTGGAATGAGTAAGCATTCTTTTCTCCATCATGATGAGCCTTCCTATCAAATTGCCATGGTTTGCCTAACAAAAGATGGCAAGCATCCATTGGAAGGATGTCACACAAAATCTTGTCTCTATACCCCCCAATACTAAATTCTACCCATGCTTGTTCATTGATGAGTACGTGCTGCCCCTTGTTCAACCAATTGAATTTATATGGACTGCTATGGGGTATCTTTTCTAACTTCAACTTATTCACTACTTCCAAAGATATAATGTTATCAATAGAACTAGAGTCAATAATGACTTTACAAACCTTACCTTGGATCTTACAGTTGATTCTAAACAAAGTCCTTCTTTGAGATGGTTCAATCTGCACTGGTTCCTTGAGCAGCATCCTCTTGAGCATCAGACTTTCTCCCGTTTCTGATGCTAGATTCACTTCAGGAGATGTCACACTCCTTGCATCTTCTTGAATCAAAGTGGTTTTCTTCTCACCACCATGAGAAGTTGAGGCCTTCTCTGGACACTTGTATGCCGAGTACCCTATCTGATTGCAGTTATAACATCTCATATTGGAGAAATTGGATCCTCTACCTGATCCATTTGTCCCACCTCTTCCATTAGGCCTTCTTCCTCAGTAGCCTCCTCTGCTATTGGAGTCCCCAACTTGTTCTTCTTGGCTAGACTCACCACTAGGCCTCTGGTTAGGACTTCTTCCTCCAAAACTGCCTCTGCCTCTGAAATTCCGTCCACCTCTACCTCTATTGTTCTACTCACTCTTCCTCTTTATCTTCTCTTCAGCCCTTAAGGCCATTTGGAAACACTTGTTCACTGTTTCTAGTGCCAAAATGCTGATCTCATCTTGGATGTTCATCCTTAGGCCATTCAAGTACTTGGCCACCTTCTCTAATTCTTCTTCTTGTCTCTTTGATCTGAGACTAAGTTTATGAAACTCTTGTGTGTATGCATTCACATCAAGGTCTCTTTGTCTTAGGTTCTGTAATTTCTTATACATCTGCACATCAAAGTCTAGGGGTAAGAATTGTGCCTTGAGTTTGGCCTTCATCCTTCCCTGGAGGTTATCATATTCTTCCCCTCCTTGACTCTCTCTCCTTGTTCATAATCCCACCATGCAAGAGCAGATCCCTGCAATCTTGCCTTTTCCAACTTAACCCTCTTATCATCAGGGACTTCTTTATATTAGAAATGATTGTTCAATGCCTCAATCCAGTCAATCACCTCTTCAGCTTCCATACTTCCACTATACATAGGTAACCCATCTATGGTGTCCCTATTGACTGACTTCAATGCATTTAAAAATGCCCTTTGGTCTGCTGATATCTCCTCTGTCTTTTTACTGGTTTCCCCAATTGTTGTATCGCCTTCATCGCTGTCACTTTCATCTTCCCTATCTTTGCCTTTGGACTGCTTAAACTCTCCCAACTTGGATGCAAGCATCTCCTCGATCAGCTTCTTAACGGCGTCCTACGACATACTTTTGGGAGGCATCCTCTTCACCTCTGTCTCGCTTTCTTTGTCTGGCATAAACATTCACAGATAGCACCCAATGCCAATACTCCTGCAAATCCTCAATTTGATTTGCCGCCTAAATCTTTTTGGGCTCTGATACCAATATGATGGGGAGTGCATAGCGGATACCACAAAATGATGCCCTAATTTCGTGCAGTCAACAAACTAATAGATGAGCCACAGATTCAACTCCATCGGCCAAGTCTCTCATCCTTCTTCCAATGCCCCGATGGCATTTGCCTTTGCTTAGACTCGTCCCGTCGGTGAACACTCGTGACCTTTGGTCGATTTGCCAAAAATGTCGTCACATAATTTACTTCCTTCCTAACCCTAGCACATGGAGATGCTAGGTCTTCCTTACTGCGCGAAACGCCCTATTGAGATCCTCTCCACTGCCGAACAGGAAAAACAAAACAAAGAGCAAAACAAATATTCATACAACGAAGTCATTCCACTGATTTCGACAGAAAGCTCACCAGTGGAATGCTTCACGATGACATACGACAACAATGGAAAATGCAAAATGAATGGAAATCTACAGTTACATGATTTATAGTTATAAGAAACGGAAATCAAATGGACAGAATAGAATTTCTTTATTTCTCCTAAGCATAATACAACCACATCGATCACACTACTTTGATCTAATTACATTCGATGATCATTTGGCCATTCCTCTGGGCATTTATCAACTCACCCTGAGTAGTACTGAACTGACTCCAAGTAGCTGAGAGACCAATCCAAGCGGCTGGGAGACACTACTGCCTATTTTTGGCATTATTGCTATTTTTGGTATTATGTGATTACAATTTGACAAATGTCCCCTAAGTCACTTGGGACTTACAAAATGAACTTGGACACAAACTGAAATGAAAATGCATTAGTCAATAGACCTTATTACAAAAGAAAACATGATTTTGTAGGTGCTCCTGTACCACTATCATAATTCCAAGTTTTAGGCAGTCTTTTGCCTTGAAGGTTCCAAGTTGGAAAGGGCCATCTTTGTCACCCTGTGAAGACCCTCCACCAAACATACAAATGGAAACATGCTTTAGCATGTACATGGCTCATTTTCAGAGCCTAAGTTAGAAAATCATGAGCATCTTGTTCATAAGGTGGAGACAACCATATCTCTAATTGAGATACAAGAGCTAGAGTTTTTAGACCAGCAAGAAAAGAAAAAATTAGAAAAGAGACATGAGATCAACCATCATGATTTGCATGTCACATCAAGGGGATGCCTAATCAGGCATCTAGCCCAGTTGGAGACACATCAAGAGGAGTCACCACTTGTCATGCTTACCTCTAAGCATGAAGCTGAGCATCAAAATGAGTGGGATCAGCCCATTTATTCACCACAAGTTAGCAACATCAGTAATCAGTCCATGTGGATAGGTGAGTTTATCTCCATTTTGTGGGGGGTGTTTTATCAATTTGTCATATGCCCATTTCCCCCTCACCTCTTTTTAACTGCCCATATGCATGAGAAACATTGTAAATTGTTAAGAAAGGGCAATTACTTTCAAGAACCAGTTAATGGCTTTGTTTAAGGTCACCTCTGACTAGTTAGTTTAGGTTTAGAGTAGATTTTATTTCAGCTTTAGGTTTCCTTTCAATAAGTTCCCTTTTACTTTGTTGTATTCTCATTAGGAGATACATGCTTGCTTGTTTTTTTTTTTTGGCTTGGTAGCTTGCTCAATGTTCCAGCTCCTCTGTTCATGTTGCAGTCTCTTTTGACTCCATGCCCAATGGATGCATAAGGCCACTGATCTCATGTTTAGTAGGCAAACATCCTGTAGAAGTTGCCAAAGCTGTTGTCATATTTTGCCTAGCCCCAAAATATTCCTTTTCCCCTCTTTCTATCAAAGATATCTGATCAGAGAAAGCCTAAATAGAAAGAGGAAAATCTTAAATTCTTCAATTACTCATGCTCTGCCTTGTCGAAAATCCCAAAAATCTTGCCTAGAGAATCCTTGTAGAAAACCTAGAGAAACCCAGAAATCTTTTGTCTTCAAGTGCCTTCCATTGCAAATATTTCTTAGTTTTATACTTAGTCATTTTTATATGCATATACATTGTATGTATGTTCGCATTGTATGTTCATACATACAATCGAACATACAAAGGCAAATGATACAAGAGGCAGAGATACAAAGATCATCGGCCAGACAGGCCTTATCGGTGGCCAAGTTAAGAATATCCCTGACAGCTGATGCATGCAAACATACAAAGGGGGAGATACAATTGGTGGGGTCTACTTTGTATACAAAGGCGATTGTATCTCATATGCAAGTCGCATTGTATATGTGATATTCAAGGTAATGATACAAAGGAAAGATGCAAAATCCATACATAAGCAAGAGATACAAAGCCTGGGGCCCACCAATTGCATGTATATGCGATTGTATCTTTGCACATACAATCGCACATACAAGGGAATATACATTCTTGATATGCAAGGCCCGGACCTGAAAAAGATATGCATTCTAGTTGATAAAAGGCACAAGTGATTGTATTGCATCTTTTGTTTGTATGTTCGCATTGTATGTTCAAATATGCAAAGGCAATATGCAAGGTCATATACAAGGGGCAGGTACAAGTTCAAATGCATGTTTGTATGCAAGTGTTGGCATGCAGTTTTCCTTTGTATATTTCGCATTGTATATGCGATATACAAAGGTTAGATACAACGGCAACATACAACTCGGACGCGACTGGAGAATCAAAAGAAGTTGATAATCATTTTGGGGTCCGCAATTTGTATATTTGAGGTGCATGTATGTGACGATATGCAAAAGGTAGAGATACAAAGGCCGGACATGTTCTAAAATTACAATATGGTTGATAATCCATTTGAGCTTCACATTGTATGTTTGTGCGATTATATCTCATATACAATTGCGTTGTACAAGTCTAATACAAAAGGATTTTTTGGCGAGACTTAGTGCATCAGCCGCCTAGTTTTTGGTCTTTCCGACGGCCGATGGAGGATGCATTGTTAGTGATGGGTCTGAAAGCTCAACTCAGTGACCAATCAGGTGGTGCCACGTGACAGGACTGATCCAAAGGCAAATTCAAAAGGGGCCTGCTCTTGTATGTGGCCATTGTATTGTATATGCAAGGCAACATACAATTGAATATACAAAGGCATTTGAAAGGCCGATTTAGATGTCGAATGCAAGTGCACATACAATGAACATTTCGGCAAAACCTTGCTATCGGCAACTCAGCTGGAGGTCTCCCTGACGGCCTGATACATACAAAGTAGTTTGCATATGCAAAGATAGTTTCAAAGGGTCATTCAGATGACGATTCAAGTTGCATATGCAAAGCGATATACAGATACAGTTGACCGCAACTTTGACCGCCTATATCTCCCTCATCCTGGCGAATTTCAACATGCTTCAAAAGTCAAAAGTTCTTGTTTTTGCCTCCTCTTTCATCTGGCGGGCTTTTAGGGGGAATTTTCTCACTTTCAAAGTTTGATTTGGCTTTGCATGCTCAGCTGATAAGATGTCTCAGTGGTCATTTTGGCGTGTGTAGAGGCTGTTTATTTTCACAGTAGCTCCAGTTGGTGAGTTTTGCAGGTGCATTCATGGCGGATGGCTTCACTCTTAAATGCGTATGGGCTCTATGTCTTGTTGGTCAATCTTCGTGTGTTGGGTGGTGACTTTGGGGGTTTCTTCTTCAATGCCCTATCCTATCTTGCATTTGGACAACTGCTTTATGTGGTTTTAGACCTACCAGCGGCATGGTTCCTGTCTTTTTACCATGCCCCTGCCCATGCACCTTCGTTCCTGCATTAATGACCTTAGATCCTATGGAGCAGTGACTTCATGCCTTTCTGCGTAGGAGCTTGACCTATAAATGGCAATGTAACCTCATTATTTTAGATGGATGGTTTTATTTTGGGCTGTTATGCTGCTGATTTTTCTGTAGTCAGACTTCTACTACTGAATATTATGTAATGTAATAGTTTCTGACCTTCATGATTAATATATGCATGACTTCTTGCCTCTCTTGTGTCTTGATTTCTGTGTTTTAATTGAAGTTATAGTCTGTTTTGTGAGTAAAATGACTCTTCTGCAGGTTTGACCTTCATACCGAAGCCTCAATCAATCATAAGTCTGTGTGAATCCCCTTCATCATTGAAATCATTGTTGTGTCTACACCAAGATCACCATCGCTCACTAAATCTGGTGTATCACTCCTTTTCAATTTAGTTTCCTTCTAACTCTTTTCCCCTGCAAGCATTAGCACTAGGTTTAGATGTATTACTCTAAGCATTAGGCTTAGAATGAGGAACCAGCCTTCTCTGGAGGTCTGATCTCAGTTTGCAAGGTCCCACACTTCGAGATCATTCCCATGTTTCTCTAGATTGCTAAAGTTTTACAACAGCAGCAAGGGTGTAGATCTGGGAGATAACAACCTCGATTTGCGTGTACTCAAGCCCTTCAATGCATGCTTCCTTCTCCATGATCATCAAATCCCAGTAATCCCAATTTACCCATTTTTCCCCTAACTGCGATATCATGGCCTTTTGTAGTTTTCAACAAACATCTGTGGTAGACGTTCTTTCCAATTTTGTCTTCAAAACTGATGTCGGAGTCGTCTCCATCCAAAGCTAAAATCATGAAGTACAAATACCAAGGGGTCTTCCCTATCACTTCAGTATAGTCTAATGTTGATGAAATTAGAGATATGGAGATAGGGCATGTCGATATGATAGAGTTTGTGGACAGAACTAGACAAACAAATCCTTCTAGACACATGTAGAAGATCATTGACAATAGCATTCACTTGGTTGCCTCTTTTCTAGTTGCTGCCCATAACCCTGAGTTTGCTCTTCAAGTAGCCAGACATTATAACAGGGATGATAGGATTGTATCAGATTCCCAAGGGAATGTGATTATGAGATTAGATGTGGAATTCCTTGACAAAATCTTCATGTGTCCTCCTATTGAAAATATTGGACAAATTGATTCTGCTCAAGGGCAAAGAGAGTATGATGAAGATGTGAAAGTCGCAAGGAAGTATATAAATAGTAAGTGGTTGAAAATTCCTTGGAGCAATTTGACCAGATGGCCGAAAGATCTCCCGAGGAGTGACTTTGTTGAGGAGGTCTGTGACTTGATCACACTTTTGAGTCGTATCAGAGGACTCCCTTCTTCTTCCAAATTTCAGGAATGGATGTACACATACATCAAGGTGATTCTCCGGGCACACAAAAAATTTTCTGGGGAGAACAAATTAGTAATGCTTTGCATGAGCAATTGGTGAGAGTCAACACAACATTCAAATTTTATATAACCTCATATCTTGTGTATGTTGCTGCCAGCATGAGAAGTTTTCCTAGTCTCACACAGGTTCGTGATAGGAGATTGGTCCCTGTGTATGAGTATTATCCTCAAATCACTCTAAAAGGATCAATTCATCATTTCCGTAGGGTTAATGTTGCTTTCTATTCTGTGTTTATGTGCTTATGGGACAATGAGCTTGTTCAGAAGAGGGTTTCAGATGAAGCTTGGGAAGTTGTAAATTCTTTTGGCTACTTGTTCTTAAAGTTTCCTACTTTCACATATCTCAGAGTAGGGTATTATCCTGGTTACCCTTATGTACTTCCATGATATCCCAGTGACAGGATTGTTCTCATGGAATTATGTAGGCAGCTGATTGTGGTACATAATAAACAAATGGAGCTGAAAAAGTCAGGGATAAAGTTTCTTGTAGAAATTGGAAGGTACTCAGTTCAGTCAGCGACCAAGGCAAAAACAGTTGATTCTGAAATGCAACTGATCACCATGAAAACTTTCAAGAAAAGGGACCATTTTGACTTCAGGAGGGTACAAGATAAAATCAAAAGAAAGTCAACTTTCCACATGCAATGGTGGAAGATATTTGGGTTGACCTCAAGACACAAAATGAGATCAGGAAGTTAGACTTTTGTAGACTTCATTTGAGTCAGATAGAAGAGTTGGGCCTTGCGGATATTCCAGATGGAATGGAAGATGATGGGGATGTTCTAGATCCCAAATATAATACTGAAAATGTTGAAGCCTCACCTCTTCCAGAGGTCAAATGGTCAGTCAAAGAGGAGACTTCTACAAGGAAAAGATTTCAGCCAATCTTGGCTAACACAAACATATGGTTGGAAAGCAAAGGGATCAGCTTGAAAGAATTTCTTATAGGGTCAGAGACTGAAGTTCAGGAGCAAATAGGTAAGAAAGTGGAAAACATAACCAAGAACAAGAGTGACACTCCTTCCTCCTCCAAAACACGTAAGCCAAAAATCAAGTTTGTATCTAAGGGAGGGAAGAAGAAGGAGGTTGTAGGGACCACTAATGTTACTGAATCTGGTATTGAAGACACTAATGTTGAGCAGATGGAGGTTGAGGATGTTGAAATTGAACAACAAAATATTGAGAAATCTAAGGATACCCAGTAAGCATAAATGTCTGAAAAGCCTGCTGAGGAAGATGAAACAAAACAAGGTAAAGATGAGAATGTAGAACAAGAACAACTTGGTGATTCACAACTTTCCCCACAAAAGGACCTTCCATCAGAATCCCAAGTTTCTAAATCTCAGCTTCATGTTCCTATTTCTAGTGTTTTTCCTACAGTTTCAAATACTCCTATTTCTCCATTTTGGTGGTTTCCTCTGATAATACTCCCCCTTCATTAAGAACGAGTTTTGGAATAGTGTTTGATTCATCTGGGTCCATTCCTAGTTTTTCTTCCACGTCTTTTGATATCGGTGAATAAACTATGTTAGAACATTTTCTAGATAGTTCTGAAAAGGTTGTTGATACTACTGTTGTTTTTACTCTTACCAATCCCATTGTTACAATAACAGGAAAAAGCATGGATCCGACAAAGCAAGTGATTGATTCTTCTCCTAATGTGGGTGCTTCTATACTTCCTCCTTGGTTGTCTGCATATACCCCGAAGAGGAAAAAGCAAGCAATTTCACCAGATGAAATTGATATAGAGAAGTTGTTGCCTTTAAAGTCAAAAACTCTAAAGAAAAAGCCTAAGACTGTTTCTAGGCTTATCAATGAAAAAGGGATCAGATATAAAGAAATTGCCAAGCCACCAGAGGATGCTACTATTGATAATTTTGATATGAATGATTATGTTGTCTCAAGGGTTGAGTTAGGTAAGCTAACTCATGAAGGCATTAAGGCAGATTTTCAAACTACTGCCAGCACCTTGCTAAAGAAATATGATGAAGTCAAGAAGGAGAAAGAGTAGTATAAAGCTAAAGCAGAACAACTTGCTGTTGTTCTTCAAAAAATAGTAAAGTCATTTGAAATTGTGGAACCCATGGCGGTAACTGTAGAAGATCCTCTGATTCAGAAAGTGGAAAAAGCTTAGGCTAGAGGAAGAGTGGTAGGAGATATTGTGGAGTGGTTGCTAGCACAGGGAAGAGTTCTGTTGAAAACTACTGTAGAAAGAAAAGAAAAGATGGATAAAGCAAAAGCTGAGCTTGATAACATGGATGACTTACTTTCTCAAGAATTGCAGGGTCAGGAAGAGAGCTTGGACGAGTGGATAGAGATGAAGAAGATTAAGATAAAGAATCTGATTACCATTGGGGTCATCTCAAATAGGGAATCATATCTTAAGACTAAGGAGTCTCTTGTTCATCGTATCAATATAATAAAAGTCTTACTTGATAACTTATGCCAAGCTCATGAAAATAGTGAAGACAACGATCTCATGCTTCTACATAGGTTGGAAGAACTCCCATGCACTCTCACAGGTGAAGGTCATAAGTTCCTTTCAGCAAATGAAATGATAAGCTTCTTTGAAAAGATGGTTCAACATAAATTCAAAGATGAAGTACCCTCAGTACTTTCTATGGACAGCCTCTATGATCAGAATTCAACTTTTGAAAACTTGAAGGACAACCTTGACAAGCATGAGAAGGAAATAAAGGCAGTGAAAGATGCAGTTCTCTGGGCCTGTACTATCTCAGAGAATGCGGCCAAGTCAAACGTGTGTGAAATGGTAGCAGTGCAACCCATATATCAGAACTTTTTGAAGAAGAAGGATGGAGGAAGCTGAAATTCCTTTTTGATACCTTAGTTTATTTTTATTCTTGTATATGTAATTTGAATTTTGTTATAGACATACTCATATGTAAGTTTCCAAAATGTAATTACATATGAGACAAAAGAAGTCATAAGTCAAATAGGACTCTTTTGTTTGAATAAGTCAAAGTAGTTAGGATTTTCCTATTTTTGCTCTAGGCTCCTCCCTATAAAGAAAGAGGGCCTCTATTGTATTTTGGATCATCTTTTAGTTATTGAAGCAAAACTTTGCCAAATTGAAGAGCATTTTGAGACTTTGTGTTCAAATTGTAAATCATATTTTATCAAGTGAATAGAAAAGCAAGCGATCATTCAATCTTTGTATTGGAATAACTTGTAGTATATTGGAAAGTGTTCTTATGTCCTTTTCCTTATGCTATCTTATCAACTTGATCAAATTGTAGTGTGAGTGTGGATAATCTGGGAGATGTTCTAAAGCTGATTTTGGAGACTTTGTGCTACAACAATTATCTTTAGTTTGCGATTTTATGTTTTGAAGTAAAAGATATTGGAAAGACTTTGAACTACTATTATCTTTTGTGATCATATGTTTTGTCGTAGTATTCGGTGAAGACTTTGAGCTACACCTTATCCTACTTGGTTCTAAATTGTAAATCAATAAAAGGAGCAACGATAGACTTTGTGCTCTCATGGGTTTCTTGGTTATTTTGATTTGTATTGTGAAAGTACTCTTTTATATTGTAACATCATTTCTGAAAAAAAAGAAATGGATGACATGGTTTCCCCCTGAAATTAGTTTTTAGTGTAAATAAGTTTGTAATAGTTAATAGGGAACCTCCCCTTGTTGAGAGGAGAGATTTATCTCATTACACTGTGGTTGATATAACCATTTTGCCTTCAGTTAGTTGAAGACAAAAAATTCACCCAACAATACCCCAACTACATCTCAATCATATCAAAATTTCATTGTAATTTCACTTTCCTACCATGACTACATGCTCCGCCTTCATCCTTTGTGACATAGATCACAGGCTTGTCACATCAATGTCAAGGGCTCAGAATTTCATCACCTAGGAAATCATGTTACCAAGATTTGATGGATTGCCCATTAGGCAATCAAATCTTGGTACTCAAAGGATCTTTGCCTCTCTCTTACACCATGCCCTTTATCTTCTTAATTGTTACAAACCCTACAAGCAAAAGAAAGGATCATTAAGTCTTTCAATATATCTATACATAAATTATAACATCAAACCCTCTACTAAAACTCCAAAATATCAAACCCTAGGTGACAAAACTCTCACATTTGAGGGAAAAAAACTAGAATAAATGTTGGATTTCATGGTAACTCAAAACTTCCCTCTCTCAAACTAATGACTTATTGCATATATGGTTTGAAAGAATAGAAACCAGTTATAGATTAGATGAAAAGATCAAGGAGATGCATGTTATAGAGTATAAAACTCAAAAATCAAAGGTCTTTTTGGGCCTTTTTCCAACAATATGAGCAAAATTAAAACTTTAAACATGTAGCACAGGTATCATATGACTCATTCTCATGTACATCACACATGTGGGACCACTAAGAAGAGAGGTAGGTGCTTAATACGAGCAATGACAATTGCACATAATGTTTAAGTTCACTTCAACAGATGGTTGGGGTTATGATAGCTAATGGAGGGTTTTCTTTTCAAAGGAAACCATTAATTTTGGAGTGAAAGGTAATGGTGATATATAACATAAAGTCACTATAATTAAAGAATATCCAATGGCTAGGATTAACCTAACAAAGATCTAATGACATGATTTCAAAATTAACATCCAAATTATCCTTCCCTCCATCAAGAATTTAAAATTTTGGTGTTAAAGACTCTTTGAGACTGTTTTGAGGGTTCTATGATAGTTTTGAGGGTTTTATGGCCACTTGGAGAGATATAGATTGCCTTAAAATGACCCATAAAAGAAAAAGGAGAGTCAAATATGAAATAAATATCTTTTTGATGTGAATTTGTAGTCATCTTGTAATCATAAGATTTGAGCTCTAGTTGTCAAGATTCTGCGTGTAAACTTTTTCTGAAGAGCAAAATGTTGCAATGTCCTATTTTGTTTTTCATAGTGCGTGTAATGATAAGCGAGTATATTAACAAGATAAATTTAAGAATATTCTTTTGGTGCACAACTGTTATGTGACTATTGTCATTGTTGTGTATTACAGGATCCAGAGGAGGCCATGGAGAGAGGACGTGGACGGCGTAGAACTACTAAATCACATAGAGGAAAGTGGGTGGAAATAGATATGACAACAGAATTTGCAGATACAATAGAGGTAAGAAGAGAAAGCAACCGCAACCAAAGGAGGAAGGTGTTCATAAATTCACAAATGCTACAACATAGAGGAGATAAAGTCATTTTTCTATCCACGAGGTCTTTGAGGTCAAACTTATTGGTTGAAAATGCACATGGATGGTGATTAAATGTGATTCTATGATCAAGGGAAAAGTTTGAAAATTAGGATAGCCAAAACATGATATCAATATGTCAAATATATGACTAAAGTGAGGTTTTGTGTTGGATAGCATATTTGTTGAAATGATTTAATTGGTGTACTAAACATTATTTACTATGTTGTGCATTATAGGGGCCAGACGAGGCCATGACAATAGATCATGTCATATCAAATGAGAACACAACCAATGAAGCGGGAAATCAGATACTCAAATCCAATTTCCTTAGGAAAAAATGTTCTGATGGCATTTTGTGACACGTCTATCTTTTTTCACAGTATTATTGAAATTTATAATGTTTTATCCAATCTTGACATAAATTAATGCATGTTGTTGATTATTTTAGATGGAGATTGGAGCAAATGCAAAGCCTGAGCGTTCAATTAGCAAATAAAAAAGATATGTATGTGGACATGGACCTAAAACTATTAAATCACATAGACGACAGTGGGTGGAAGAGGATATGACAATGGATCATGCAGACACAACAAATGATTCCACTGAACAAGAGGTTGGTCAGGACTATAATACATGGGATGAATACTTTGAGAAAATTATTGTTTGTGGATGTTTTGTATGTCATGGAAAGAAAGAATTCAAATAAGCGATTGTACAAAGACATTACATATATGATGAGCTTCTAGTCGGTAGTATGCCTCCTACAATCGATTCAAATCCAATAGGAATTGTGGTAAGGAATTTTCCAAATTGATATAAATAACATGTATACTTCATTTAAACATTGTTTTATTTTATTTAAATAACTAATTTTTTTCTTAATGGATACTTGCAGGATAAATTTTTTGGTTTAAAGTTTCCTAGATCATCGACTTCTAGCCTAGAGGGCAATGATCATTTATCAGATGATACATCTAACAAAAATATGTGCCAATATACCAGCTCGGAAGATGAAGAATTGATGAAAACAAGCAACAAAACAAGAACCAGTTTAAAGATGCATAATTTGCTTAAAGACAAGGGGAAGGTGGACTACATACTCTATGAGAATGAATGTGATGGAGATGATGACTTGCCCCTGAGTTTGAGATCAATTTACAAAGAGACATTTGATCGTCGACTATATTATGCTTGGCCTAGTGATCAACAACTACCTAGAGTGTATGAGGTGTTTCAATTTTGGGGATACAACTACATGATACGACCCTCCAATATTCATGGAGCGAATCTAGGCCTCTTTATTGTCCAAAATGTACATGTGGGATCTAAACATAAAAACAATTCAAAACAAACCACTAGGAGATTAATGCCATATTATGGTCCATCATATTACAGTGGTGAATGGAGAAGGCTAGCATAATATAAGCCTAGCATGTCACCATATGGTCTAAATTCGAATATGTATACACATCGTCTCCAATTGGAAAGTGGAAAAGAAATGAATAGAGGTCATCTTATGTATATAGATGGACATGCATACACACACAAAAATATTGCAGGACTTATAAATAGTAGTAAGGAAAGGGACCCTATTGTAAGACTAAATTATTAATTTGTTGAGGTTATAAATGATAAAGATGGAGCTATGGAAAGAGAGGTTGATAGATTGATAATGGTTGAGGCTACTATGGACCTCACCATTGGGGATGAGTTATTGATTGATTACCCCTTCTTAAAACACACTCCTACGCAAAAGAAGAGGGAAGAACAAGGTCTCCCTAAGGATGTTCTTAAGGGTAGAAAACCAAAGAATAATAAATGAGTGTGGACTGATGTTTTATAAACTATGTTGTCAAAATTGTGTTTTATTTAAATTATTGTATAAAAAAGGTAGTCTATAAAATAATGTTCCATTATTCAATTGATGTATATATGTTCATACAATTTATATTTTTATTTTTTAAGCCATATTTGATTATATTTCTTTGAAATTGATACGTTTATGATTTATCCAATTGTTTCCAAACATTAAATAATGCTTGCATTTGTTGATAGGTAGAAGATGTTGATGAAACACATACTAATACCCAAATTGATGTAGATATGTTCATACAATTTTTATTTTTATTTTTTAAGCCATATTTGATTATATTTCTTTGAAATTGATACATTTATGATTTATCTAATTGTTTCCAAACATTAAATAATGCTTGCATTTGTTGATAGGTAGAAGATGTTGATGAAACACATACTAATACCCAAGATCCAACTGGGTTATTAAGATTTGGACGGGATGATCCAAACCATCCTTTAAACAATACCAGGGTGAAAAGAGCATTATTGAAGAGAATACTACCAGCTAAGAAATTTGAAGAGCTGATGAGATCTATATACACTGATGACATGCCACCTAGCCTTAATGATGATGATCACAATAGTGAAAATGTAGTGCATGAAGAAGGATTGAATGAAATGCTTATAGATTTCTTTGGGGATGAAACCAATGATGACAATAATGATCATATGGTTGACAGTAACGATGATAGCAGGGGTAATTACCACCAACATAATGTTGATGATAACAACCTAAAAGACTCCATCAAGCAAGCATCAAAGACACCCATGTTCAAATCAGGTGCAAGTAGAACCTCAAAACTGGCATGCACATTAATATTATTAGAAATCAAGTCACTATTTAGTTGGTCAGACAAAGGATTCACTACCCTACTGAAGTGAGTTGAAATCTATTTCTTACTTTGCAATTATCAATTGGTGTACATAATTCGTAAACATTCATTAACTTCGTTTATATTTCTTTAAGGGAATTTTAAAACCATATATTGTATATAAACAATCCTAGTATAGATTGACATATCAAACATGTTCATCATAAGTCAAACATTCAATTGATTTAATCTCTGGCAATCTTACAGGGCATTAAAAACTAAAATATTCCCTAAAGAGAATGTGTTGCCATCAACTTGCAGAGAGGCGCTTCTATTGTTGGTTGAGTTGGGGATTGAATATAAGCAAATTTATTCATGTAAAAATGATTGCATTTTATACAGAGATGAATATCAAAACAAGGTAGAATGCCCTGTATGCAAAGAGAAGAGATATCGTACAGACGTACAAGGTCCTACAGTTCCAAAGAAGGTTTTACATCACATGTCAATTATACCTAGACTTCAACGAATGTTTCATTGCAAGTCACTTACACAATTGATGGATTGGCATGCAAAGAACAAGAGTAAAGATGGATTCATACAAATTCTGGCTGACTCCAAAGTAATGAAACACATAGAGGAAAAATGGCCAAGAAAATTCAAAGATGAACCCCGTAGTATCAGGTTTGGTCTTGCAATTGATGGAGTGTGTGTTGGATCTAGGGCATACAACTGAGAGGGGGGGGGTGAATCAGTTGTATAAAACTTCTTGTCATTCAAACACTTAACTCACTGTTGTAGGTTAGCAGCATATCAAATAATCATCCATGGAAGCATAATACATAAACACAAGAGCAGATAAGCATCAACACATTGAACACCAAGATTATGACGTGGAAAACCCGGTTAAGGGAAAAACCACGGGGTGATTAACCCAAGAATTATTCTCTGTTAGAAGAATAAAGAAAAATGAATGGCACATGCCAATAAGGGCTCACTGCCCGAGCACACTGCTCACAAAGAGGCCCACTGCCTACAAGGAGACACACTGTCTACAAAAGTGATAAAAATCACAGTCTTGAACTGGAGAATGACATCTCTATCATGTCCGGATCAGTTCCAATTAAGCCCAACAATCTCTGCTCTGCCTTTCGCACGTTTCTTCTCTATACCATACTCATCCTCACACCTCATACTGAAATGAACTTACAAACCGTTATTTATACAAGACATCGACTCAGGAACAAGCATCTAAGTCGGCAAACAACCATAGGAGTATCCGCAAGATGAATAACACATCCGGTCGGCCATCACAAGAACATTCGCAGGATGAACAACTCATCCGGTCGGCTACACAGAGCAAGAACTTCATCCGGAAGAATAACTTCAATTCCGGGCTCTACCATCAATGCGGACCAACAACACAACCTAAACATGATCCAAGAACCTTCACAAGCCTGTTTGAATGTCCGGATACATCCGCACTTCCTCTGCTTACTGGGATCTCTTGTCTTCCTCATCCGGAGCTTTAAGAACACAGTCTGTCGCCACTGTCATAATGCAAGAGGTACTTCCGGACCTCCAAATCATACACAAATCAGGATGATACATCACAAGGACATCTCAAACACTCCTTCCAATCCACAGATTAGGATAATACAATTCCGGACCTCACCGGACCTTTTTGTGATCCTCTGTCACCTCCGGATACTTGCCGGACCCGGTTCTATACCGGCAGCCACAACTCCTTCAGATCTTCATGCGGACCTCTGAAATCTTAACTGTAGCATCTCAAGACTCATATCTACTAACCCTTTAATCCGCATCCTCCGGTTCTCATCCTATACAGTATATTTACCTTCTTCTCATCACTGTTCTTCACTGTTCCTGACTGAGACTAATTTTCTCAATATCCTCAGCACACAGCTCATCAAATCCTTCTTGTCAATGCAATATGAGTATGTTGACATCAATGACAACACTGGATAACCTCATACTTGCAACAGTGTGCCCATTCTCTTTCCTGAGCTCAAATTATAGTGTTTGGCCAGTCAGATTGATAGTATACAATATTCCCCCATGGATGAGTGTTAGAAAGGAGCACCTTTTGTTGACTCTCATTGTTCCAGGAAAACATCAAGTTAAAAACATGGATGTTTATCTTGCGCCTTTTATTGATGAGATACAACTTCTATGGAAAGGCATAAGAATGTATGACATATCACATCCCCCATCAAATAGGTCCTTCATGTTGTACGGTGTGCTATGTTGGACTATTCATGATTTCCCAGGACTTGGTGTTTGTTCTGGTAAGATAAAATATTTACGTATTTACACTCATAATTTATTTTCATCCCAACTTTCATACTTAGTTTTATACTATTTTTTTATGTTATTAACATTACTTATTGAATTGCGGGGCTTCAAACAAAGGGAACATTTGCATGTCCAAGATGTGTAGAACAATTTCAAGGGCGGTATTCTAAAGATCTACATAAATTTATTTACGCAAACAACAGGGTTTTTCTATCACTAGATCATAAGTTTAGAAATCATCTAAAGAATCAATTTGATGGAAAAGTTGAAAATAGAGGCCCTCCCATGATTATGGGTCTAGGTGATTGGCTTAAGAAGCATGAAGATGTTGAATTGAAAGATTGGGAGGATTTTTTTGATTGGGGTGATTCAATTGAAGAACTAGAATAAGTTGTAGTTAATATGCCAGAAGGAATGAAAAGGAAATCCATATTTTATGAGCTACATTACTGGAAGGATCTATTAATATCTCACCTATTAGATCCTATGCACGTCTTCAAAAATGTCCCAGATTCTATATTTCGACATATATCAGGCAAAGAGAAGGACACCTTGTCTTCGAGAGTTATTGCTCTTTCGCATACCAAAATTGAAAGAAAACATTTGTGGCCAAAAAGGGGAAATGGAACATATGCAGAAGCTCCATGGATTTTGAAAAAAAAAAGAGCTAGACCAACTAAAAAATTTCATCCATTCATTAAGGACACCTACTGGCTATGGGTCATCATTAGCTAAAGCTTTTACAGTTGATGGACATAACACAGGATTTAAAACACATGATTTTCATAATTTTATGAAGGTATTATATATCATCATTTAACATTTACTGGTAACATTGATTAAGTACTAAATATATTTTGATATTTTGTGTGTGAGAAAAAATTACTAATGATCTTTTCATAAATGTGTTTGATAGCATATCATGCCATTGGCAATTAGGGGGGATTCTTATCTTACAATTGACTTAAGGAATGCCATAAGTCAATTGTCAGCATTTACAAGGTATGTGTTCTATGAAATGTTCATGTGTGAGAGACATAGAGATATTATATTGCATTTTAATTTTTGACTAAAGGTTCCTACTAATTTACTATTCTTATATTAGGTGGGTGACCTCCAAGGAGATCCATGAATGTGAAGTGCCAAAATGGAAGAAGGAAATTGCAGAAATTGTATGTGTATTTGAGAAGGAGCTCCCTACAAGTTTCATGGAACTATAAGTCCATTTACTTATACACCTAGTCAATGGCATTGAATTGGCGGGTGTCGTATCAATGAGGTGGATGTTTTTCTTTGAGAGGTATATGAAAGCTCTAAAAAGATATGTCCGACAAAAGGCACATCTAGAGGGTTGCATGGCTGAAGGGTATGTATTGAATGAAGCATTTTTCTTCCTGTGTGAATTCCTTGGTAAGGATTTTGAAGATGGGCCACACTTCTGGGATGAAGAACGAGCATAAGGTATTATTGATGGAGAAAAACCACAATCTAATGGTGTTCAAGTCAAAATTAGTAAGTAAATTCATGATCAGTGTGTTTTTTTTCTTGCAATCATTAATTTACTCTGTAAGTTATTTGTCAAATTAACAGCATGACATTTGGAGTTTGAAATAAACATGTTGACATGTAATAGGTGTAGACGAAAGTGTTATACTCGAAAAGTTCATTATGTACCACATGGACTTTATGAACAAATGGATTGATCTATATGATAAAAAGAGAGAAGTGTTAGAAGCAAGGAGACAATTGAAGAGATCAAACCCAAGGAATACTCCACTTACCACTGATCTGCTTGGGGAATGGGGCAAAGATTACACACTAGAATAGGTTACTAAACAAATTCAAAATCAAATAGAAGATGTAGGTATAGATTCAAACATAACAGAAGATGAAATCAACATGTCTAGAGGATGTGAAAGAAAGGTACAGTTGGAATTTTACAAAATGTTGTTTCCTTACAATTTTGACACTATTAACTATTTTAATATTCATCATTATATTTGTTTTCACTGAAATAAATGGTCTTTCACATGCGAGGAAATATCCAGCAATGTGGACATATGGTTGACATTATCATGTAGAAAGTGTAGATGTAAAGAGATCATCCTTTGATTGTGGCATCATGGTTGACTTCAAGCAATTCAATTGATCAAGCTCAAAAGATAAGAATATAATTGAAGGGATTCTATAATATGTTGGGAAAATACAAGAAATTATTGAGTTGGATTGCCGCTCTTTTAAATGTTGTATTTTTAAGTGTAGATGGTATGAAGCATTTGAGAGGACATGAAGACATGATACCCATAGTGGATTGTTTTCTATAGATTCCTCATGTATCCTACTGGAGGATAAGGAGCCTTATGTTCTACCAATTCATTGTGAGCGAGTATTTCTTTAACTCAAACAAGAAGCAGTAGTGATCATTAATCTATTAATTCATAGTTTATTGTGAATATATACATGTTTTTATTAATCAATAAAATTGTTATACCATATGTCTAATATATGTATGTCATTTATGTGCAGGTATTTTTCTATGAAGATATTTTGGACCTGAAATGGATATTTGTCATACATTATGATCCAAGATTAAGGCATGTATTTGATGATGCATTAGTGGATACTGAGCAAAACAATGATGGCCAACAAAATGAGAGAGAGGGATTAGAGAACATTGAAGATATTGACATCCATGATGATGTTGAAGATGGTTATGTTCAAGCATAATAAGACAACAATCCATAGTTGGATGATGTTATGGAAGACAACAATATGGATGGTATACAAAATGATGATCCAAATACATCTGGTAACAATATAGATGGACTATAGTCAGATTTCAATGATGATGCAAGTCAAGATGAGGATGATGATAATATTAAATACTTGCAAGAACATATGAACATTGACAATGATACACTAGATGACATTGAAGCAGACAATAATGTTAATGACCAAGACTTCTAAATTTTCAGAATTATTTGCAATCCATGTTTAAAAAAGGACGATTCTTATGGCCTAAACTTTGAAATGCTTTAGTAATATTATTTGTGTCGATACAAATTACCTATTGCAATATCCTTAAATTGTTCAATCTTTGGTATGAATTGTTGGTAGAAAAAATTAGGATTATTTGGATGTAATTTCCTTTTCATTGCTTTATATTTTCCTTGAACATCAAGGTCTCAACCTAATCCTCATTTTACAAGGAAGTTATGATTGATGATTTAATGACTACTACATATTTTAATGGGGAAGATGTTTTTCATCATCATGCACATGTTGCACATATGGATAGGCAAGACATGAATCTTACTACACAAATACTTATATCAAACCTTTACGAATTTGAGCAATAATGTTACTACACAAATACACTCCACGTATTATCTCATGTTGCCACTTCCACTCCCATTTTAATCATAACTCCTAATGTTCATCCTTCCAACATAGATGTCATCCTTAAAAGAATTGATGAGATGCAAAGTAAAGTTGATGTATTACCCCTAGTAATCAAAGGATATCATAGGAGAAATCAAGCATAATCCACTTTCATTTGAGTTATTTCTTATCCATTTCTAGCTTGTAATTGTTTCTTTAATTTCACATTTTCAAAATACAATTTGTTTACTTCATCATTCATTACTTTCTGAGTTTTCTCATAATCTTGCATCCTTTGTTCTAACTTCTTCACAGCAGCATGAGTAAACATAGTAGTATGAACATTAAGAGCAGTTGCTTCTATTGCTAATGTATGTTA
The DNA here is from genome assembly GCA_027924645.1 of Cunninghamia lanceolata. NCBI lineage: Eukaryota > Viridiplantae > Streptophyta > Pinopsida > Cupressales > Cupressaceae > Cunninghamia > Cunninghamia lanceolata. The sequence goes on along the minus strand of BSBN01001159.1, from coordinate 704,667 downwards.
CCCTAAAGATCTGCCAAATCTTATGATTAGGTTTTATATGTGAATTTGTCCAACTAATAGAATTGCTTAGATTAATCAAAATTCTCTGCACTTTAGGCTTTGTTCAAGCCTAGGTGGGTGTTACCTTGTTTCACCAATGACAATTTACTTTCAAGTTTACTGGTGACTTCAGAACAGATTAAGGAGCTTATGTAATTTTCTCAATTAAATCATCCACTTCACTTAACCCAATCTAGCATATGATTTGGATTAATGTTTTCTATAAATCTTTAAACCCTACTCCTAAAACAGAAAAACAAATTTGGATTTTAAAAATATATACAAGGGAATGATTTTTAAAAGAGAATGACCAGTGCCTGCCACATGAGGAGTTTGTTTATCTTTAATTATTTTTCATATATATCCTTAATTGTATCTATGTCATGTTATCTAATTGTGATAAGTACTTGAGTAAGACCATCAATGAAAAATGAAGTGGACATATTATCATCTATATTAGCTAATTGATTGCACAAATATTTCAATTTATCAACGATCTCATGTTTCTATACATTTTCAACACTTTTAATAAAGACATCATGATCATAATATTCTTCTTCATCATTAGAATGCAGCATGTGATCGTCATAGGAAGTAGGAGAAAGAGGTAGTCATGTTTGCAAGGTGAGGGTTTGACCTAGTACTTTGTTGAAGGGGACATAAGGATCCTAGATGTTTCTTAGGAATGCAAAATTAAAGGCATTGGGTTGTTTCCAACAAATGCAAACCACAAAAATCTCAAAATAAAAAATCAATCTTTTTTTATCCTAAACATAGGCATGGAAATTACAAGTTCAAAAAAATGTAGGGAAATAAATTATACCCTGTAATAGAAGATTTAAGTCCAATCCTAGATTTAATTAAACTTTAAAGTACAAGGAGTTGAGAGTAGAATAAAATATTGAGATATTAAGTAATTAAGATAGAGAAATGAACATACAACTCATATACTCACAACAAAGAGAATAGAACAACCCAGAAAGCTTTGCATTTTCCTTAATTCTTCAAAATTTTCCAAGTCTTCAACAACAAGAAATGAGTGATACTGTTCCATTATATAACAGGAACGTGTACCCTCAACAATTAATACATTGTCTTTCAAATTCAATGAATACAGAGAAGCACCTAAAGGCGTTGGAGAAACATTAATTGCACTGAAGGAAATAGAAAGGAAGGAGTGGTTGGCCTTGAGAAACACGAGGAGCTACTTGGGGATCTGCATTGTTGTGGTTGGAAGATGATAGCCAAGTTGTCATTCTTTAGATCCATATCTATCCTCCCACCCACCGTATGTTCTTTCAGCTGGCCAAGGAAATGAGATGATTTCTGCTATCTTACCATTGTGGCTGACATACTATGCATCTAGTATACCTTTGACACTTTTATCAAATAAGTCAAATGTAATGTCTACCACGTGCAGTCTTTCAAGTGTCCAACTTAATACATGCTGAGTTGGGTCTCCTTTATCGTAACAAGCTGGAATTAACTGATTACCATTATCAATGATTTACTTCCTCCACTTATTCAAGTCTTTTGTAGTCCCATCAGCTTCTAAAATATGAGGCAACCATTTTGTGTCCAGCTTTTCAACTGCCTGCATTTTATCCTTTAATATTGTATCCAATTTTAGTTGATAAGCAACCACCTCAAATTTTTTCAGCATTCCCGCTACCAACTGCATCTCAGGAGGAGCCTCTGAATCATATCTAGAACACCTGAGAAATTCACTAATTTTACCAATTCTTGGCAGCACTTGGTCTTCATATTTGATAGCCTCTGTTTGTCTGACTCATGTTTTTCACGTGCTATCCTTAATAGGGAGTAAGACTTATGGGTCTCTTCCAACCTAGCCAATATCTTGTTAACTCTATACATAACTAAATTTGTGGCCGCATTCTTCATTTTACCTTCCATTCCTTCATTCAACTTCTTGTTCTCTTCTTTCAATTCCTTTGTCTCTTGAAGCAGGGGTTGTGTGTCCACTGGAAATGATTCTGCAATCTATATGATTGGGGGAGTTTGGGATGGACCAAGTTCCAATTAAGATTGACATTCATAGACACTAAGCCTAGCCATTGCCTTTGTGTATTTCCCCAATAATTCATTGTAATCTTTCTACAGTTTAAGTGTTGTTGCCTCTCCAAAATGTGTTGTCTATACATTCAAGTTATCTGCCTGAGGAGCAGGGGTGTCTGACACCCTCTTGATGATAACATTACTAGTTAATTCCTCCAAGCCTACCTTTGGTTTCTTATCATTTGGGGCAAATGCCCAAATAGCTAAGGTATCAAATCTAGGGTCAAAGATAGCACCTTGCAACGCTCTCTTGGTCTATTCTCCACTTACATCTGCATCATCTTTGGTAATGGTATCAAATATGATAGCATCTGATAATGTCTAGTGTGGCAATAGTAATATTTTGCTTTTCTTCACAAGTGCTCTCCCTTCTTCAGGAGTCATGGCACTGATATCCTTGTTCACCTCACCCAAAACCCTCCTTGTGATAGCATCATATTCTGAAGGGTTTGCACCACTTTTTGCTCCTTCTATCCTTCTCTGGAACTCTTCACTCCTCATTCTCAACATAAAGGATTTGAATTCTGGGGTGGAAATGAATGCATCATCAGAGATAAATTGATTGCATGCCACTTCCCTCACATCTTCGGTGTCCACCTCATTGTTGATTGTGGACCTTATCAACCTATTCTCTAGGGAGGCATATGGTGCTATCCTTGGGGGAGAATGTAATTGATGTGGGGGCTATGGATCTTGTTCCTCTGCCACCTCTTCCTCCAAATTCACAACTTCCATTTTTTCTTCTGCCTCAAGATCAATTATCTTTGCTTTTTTTGGGGTAGGGGCATCAGGGGAGTCAGGGGAACTTTTCCTAATATATTTGCCCTTTGAACTGCTCGGTTGATAAGTGGGCCTTTCCTCTCTAGCAGGTGCCTCAGCAATCAATTCATCTCCCTTTTCAAAGAACATTTTGATTCTTTCAATGGGGTCTTTAAATTTTAATGAATGCCCCTTGATATGCAGAGTTGGCATTTTTCTTCCTTTTATCTGCATCCATTATCAATTTCCATTTATTTCTCAATAAAAACACTTGCTGCATTGATTCACAATTTCTAACAGTATCCTCATCAAGCAAGACATGGTGTGGATATGCAGACCTGCCGATTTTATGCCTTGTGTCATGAATAAAGCCTTCATGATCAAAGAGCTTTATTGCCTCCATATTCATCCTATAACATTGCAACATGAAACCAATCTGGTCTAAACCATTCTTGTCAATTATAATAAAATCATGAAGCTTCAAAGATGCTGGGATAAGAGATCCCTTCTTATGCTTTCTAAAATGTTCCTTATTTGCTGCATTCAGCTGTCTGATGATCTTCATAAATCCTATTCTTCTAGGCACAAATTTTGATAAGGAATAGGGTGGAGCCTCACACCCATAGATTCTGATATAGGTTGTATTTTTATGTAAAAACCAATCTCCCCAATTGTGGTTGATATTCAGATGGGGGGTTCTCTCCATTGGTCTTAGAAAGTCCTTAATTTCCTTTAGTATCCTTTCTACATTAGGCTCTAGGAATCCCAATACTTTCCTCACAAAATGCTCCTCAAAGGTGACATAACTAGCATATTTGAAGTGCATGTCTAGCATGCAGGTCCACATTTGAACTGGCATGGCATTGCCTTCTGCATCAATCATTCTCAAATGCAATTCCTTGCCCCAATGGCCAGACAAAGAAAATAGAATCATGTGGCACATTAATGAATACCAAGTGAACCTTACATGGGGGCCTGGATTATACATATTGTTCTTAATGGCCATCATCTGTTCATGTATCTTCTTTGACAAGTACCCTGCATAATCATATGGCTTGTCGGCTTCATAATCTTGGATATATACTGCCATCATCATTAAAGGCACTAACATTCTATCTGATGCATCTCTCCCGAGCACATGACACAAGCTATGATAAGTTTTAACAAAATATTCCATGAACAGATCGCATCGGAGAGGTTCCTCTTCTGTGACAGGGATTTTGATCAAAGCTCCATCAACCCTCTTCAATCTATGCTTGGCCAAGTTGTAAGATCTGTATGCATACCTAAGACCTTTGTATTTTTCTCTAAAAGCATTCAAGTCTATAGGTATACCAACAATAGAATTAAGATTGAAGACAGTAGCAATGTAGGCCTTTGTGAATCTAATGATAACACTACCATTTCCAGACAAGACAAACATGGTCTTAGGGTCATACCTAGTTGCTACAGCTCTCACTAAGTCTATGTTTATGAAGACATTAGGGCATATCAATTTGGCCAAGTCTAATGTCCAAGCATGGCAGACTAGGATTCTGTAGTCAGTTCGTTTGTGCCAATGCTCAAACAGACTCCAAGCAAACATAGGGATCCTAGCATCTCTACAATCAACACAAAGGTCATATATTTATCATTTCTACCAACCTCTCCTAAATTTGTCAAAGGTCTTTTAGATGAGCTAGGACACTGAATCATGATGTCTTCATCAAGGTTGCGTTTGGAGGTCGAAGCTTCATTAGATTCACTCATTTTGTATTTTATGCAGGCAATCTAGGGTTTATGCAAGTAACGACTACCCTAAATGTTTCAGAGAATTCTTACAGATAGAAAACTAAGTGCAGGGGAGAGATAATGACTTACTAGTTTTGGACGTCGCAGAGGCTTTGAATTGCTTCTCTTTACTTGTTTTGATGATTCTCCGGCTTTGAATATGATTTCTTCTTGAAAAATGATAGGAAATAAATTGAATTATGTTGTTATAACATCGAATTCATGTACCACTCTGTATATTAATGGAGGTGGCGGCAACCATAACTCTACTCGTGCCACAGTCATTTGAAAATATTCATTGTTTGCATTTTTGAATTTGGACCATTGATCTTTCATTACCTTTCCTGAAATCTATAGCTTTGATTCACTGACTAGATTTGACAATCTTAGTCATCTTGGTTGACAAGTCATTGTTCAATGAGAATGAGCCAAGTCTTCAGCACGGACTGGACGCATTTCACCTCTTCGCGGCGTCACAGTCGAGGAGGGCCCACCATATACCTACTGTGCGATGGTGCGACATAGCACCCATGCACCTTTATGACACTTACTTTTTAATCGGTGGATGCCACGCTTCGCTATCTCGCCATCTTGTGGTGAATATTCCTTCTAAAAAGATTCCCTTGTGCTAGCGCGTAGTCGTTGGATCTAAACACTCAACACTTTGACATGTAGCGGTGGACAATTGGCTAAGGCAGACACTTTGCAGGCAAACATTACACGGACAAGTGGTGGCCTGTCGCGGTGTCGTAGCTGGGTATAACGTCATCCTGACATGCTCCGCGACAGTACAATTTTCATCTTATAACACTTTAGGAATTACCGGCGGGAACATGTAACGACTAGGCTAAGGGGCTAGTCAACCCACGGACATCAAGACTTAAGGTTGTGACTTAAAAAGGATTGACAACCGGCAACAAACGGTCAACACAAGAACATAACAATAGATTAATGTTTTCTATAAATCTTTAAACCCTACTCCTAAAATAGAAAAACGAAATTGGATTTTGAAAATATATACAAGAATAAGGATCCTAGATGTTTCTTAGGAATACAAAATTAAAGGCATTGGGTTGTTTCCAACAAATGCAAACCACAAAAATCTCAAAATAAAAAATCAATCTTTTTTTACCCTAAACATAGGCATGGAAATTGCGAGTTTAAAAAAAATGTAGGGAAATAAATCATACCCTATAATAGAAGATTTAAGTCCAATCCTAGATTTAATTAAACTTTAAAGTACAAGGAGTTGAGAGTAGAATAAAATATTGAGATATTAAGTAATTAGGATAGAGAAATGAAATAGTTGAGAAGAAATACAAAACTTATTTGATCTTTTTAGCATGATGTCAAATGTGAAGTATGTGATTAACTAATGCATTATGAAAAAAAGAATGTTCTCTCTCTGACCTATCTACCTCCTAGTTAAATCCTTTTCCTAGATTTACTAGCTAGTTTTCCTTTTCCTTTCCAATTTCCCTTTAGATCCCACCAATTTTTCGCTATTTTACTATTTTCCACCTCTCCTCTCTTCTTTCTTCCCATCCAATGAACTTTAGTTTTGTCTTGTTTCCATTTCATCCTGCCAATTTATATCCTCATCCCTCTTTTCATGTCCTAGTTTTCTTGTTTCCATTTGCTTTGTTGATAAGGGAGACAGATAGAGGCAAAGAGGAAGAGACTAGAGAGAGAGAGAGAGTCCTAGTTTTCTTGTTCATTTCCTTCGTCGATAAGGGAGAGGGAGAATTAATATATTAAGGGGGAGATAGGAAGATATAGGTCAAATGATAAGGGGTGAGAGGCAAGAGATAAAGAGATAGGGAGAGATAGCTAGGTAGAGAGAGATATAGAGGAGACAGAGGGGAGAGATAAGGAGATAGAGAGTGACTAGAGAGATGTCTAGAGAGATAGGGAGATAGAGGAATGATAGGGGAGAGAGAGGCAAGAGATGGGGAGATATAGATAGGTAGAGAGACTAGAGAGGAGATAGATTGGGAGAGATAGAGAAGACAGAGGGAGAGATAGGGAGATAGAGAGTGAGTGAGAGTCTAGAGAGATAGGGAGAGAGATTGAGAGGTAGAGGGATGATAGAGAGTTGAGGGAGATAAGGGAGAGATAGGGAGATATAGGTTTAGGGTTGCTCAGGCCTTTTAGGGTTTAGGGGTTAGGGGTTAGGGATTAGGGGCATTATTTAAGGTTGATGGATTTAGAGAGAGAGAGAGAGAGAGAGAGAGAGAGAGAGACTTCTTTTGACATGCAACTGTAAACCCTTAATAATGCCCCTAAACCCTAAACCATAACCCCTAACCCCTAAAACATATATAAACCCTAAATAATGCCCCTAAGCCCTGAGCCCTAACCCCTAACCCCTAAACTTGAGAAACCCTAAACCCTGACAAACCCCTTAACCCTAAACACTAAACCCAAGCAACCCTAAACCTCTATCTCCCTATCTCCCTATCTCTATCGTTCCTCTACCTCTCAATCTCTCTCCCTATGTCTCTAGCCATGTCCCTCACTCTCCATATCCCTATCTCTTCCGGTTATGTCTTTGGCCATGTACCTCACTCTCTATATCTCCCTATTGGTCCTCTCTCTCTAAACACTAAACCCTAAACCTCTAAACACTAATTAACCATAAACCCTAAATAATGCTCCTAAACCTTAACCCCTAACCCCTAAACCCTAAACCTAAGAAACCCTAAACCCCTATCTCCCTATCTCTATCGTCCCTCTACCTCTCAATCCTTCTCCCTATCTCTCTGGATATCTCGCTCACTCTCTATCTCCCTATCTCTACCCTCTATGTCTCCTCTATCTCTACCTATCTCTCTCCTCTCTCTCTCTTTATCTAGCTATCTCCAAACCCAAGCAACCCTAAACCCCAAACCCCTAAACCCTAAATCCAAGCAACTCTAAACCTCTATCTCCCTATCTCTCCCCTATCTCCCTATCTCTATCATCCCTCTACCTCTCAATAATCTCTCTCCCTATGTCCCTAGCTATGTGCCTCATTCTCTATCTCCCTATCTCTCTCCATAATCTCCTCTATATCTCCCTATCATTCCTCTCTCTCTATAAACCCTAAACCCTAAACCTCTAAACCTAAACCCCTAACTCCTAAACAATAAACCCTAAACCCTAAATTATAATGCCCCTAAATCCTAACCCCTAAACCCGAGAAACCCTAAACCCCTAAACCCAAGTAACTGTAAACCTCTATCTCCCTAGCTGTCCCCTCTCTCCTTATCGCCTTTGTCCCTCTACCTCTCAATCTCTCTCCCTATCTCTCTGGCCATATCCCTCACTCTCTATCTCCCTATCTCTCCCCTCGATCTTCTCTATATCTCCCTATTGGTCCTCTATCTCTCTCTAAACCCTAAACCCTAAACCTCTAAACCTTAACCCCTAACCCCAAAACCCAAAATCCTAAACCCTAAATAATACTCCTAAACTCAAGTAAGCATAAATTAGGTGCTACATTAGGCGCTAAACTATGCACTAAGTTAGGTGCTATATCAGGCGCTAAATTAGGTGCTACATTAGGCGCTAAACTATGCACTAAGTTAGGCGCTATATCAGGCGCTAAATTAGGTGCTAAATCAGGCATAAAGTAGGCGCTGAATTAGGTGCTAAAGTAGGTGCTAAATTGGGCACTAAATTAGGTGCTCAAGTAGGCGCTAAATTGGGTGCTAAAGTAGGTGCTAATTAGCACCTACTTGATCTGATCAGCACAAAAAATGCCAAAAATAGTGCCATCCCAATAAATAGCGTTGACTTTTTCAAAAAATTGGAGAAAAATACATTAAAATAGTGGGTGGAAGCAAAAAACGAAGCAAAAAAGGGAGCTAATCACAGGGATTTGTTGTAGTGAACCCAAACAGTTGGAGGTACATTTTGGATTCCTTTGACATGTTTTCAACAAAAGTTAGAAAATTCAACTAAACCTCATGTGTGCTCTCCATTAGGTTTACACGTTTTTCAATGTCAATATGAAAAAATATCAAGGCAACTTCAAGTTTTTTATTAGCTTTCTAACCATGTATTGTTTTCAAAAATTTGATAACATTATGGTTTCCATCTTGAATTTTTTTGCTAATGTGTTCTTTTTTTCTAGAAAACCTATGTCTAGTATTTCTGGTGTCATTTTTTATGCATTTATCAAAATTTGAAACATATTACATTTTTAGATTCTAGACTCAATTTTATACACATTAGAAAAAAAATTGATTTTTGATTAGTTTTCAAAAAAATAGGAGAGAGCATGCTCAAATTTTCATTTTTCAGGATGTGTCCACTTTGAAAATTAATAAAAAATCATATATTCATTAAAAAATAACAGAAAATCAGGCATAAACTACACGATGTTAGATAATTTTCTATTGAAGCGATTTGTCAAGTACTTTAAAAAGTCAACATTTTAGGGGGAGCACACCAGACACTATGCTATATTTTTCTAACAAAAATAGGAGCACTTTGTGTGCTCCCCCTATTTGAACCTCTTAATCTCCACCATTTTTAGGAAAAAATAGTAGTTTAGAAACTAGATTCAGAGCACTACAAATCTTGTTCTTATCACATCTTCTAATTTTGAGTGTGGCTATTTTCAATTTCTCATCCAAGATCATTTTTTACTGATTTCAGAAAAAAGTGGCCAAATTTGACCCCCTTTTGGTCCCCCATTTCTATTCACATACCCAAATAAGAGATAAAAAGTTTGAGTCTACAAAAAATGATGATAGAGTACAAATACACACAATTTCTACATACTATAGTTGTGGAAAGAAAATGTACATTAGTAACCCATTTTTTCTAAACAATGTTGTAATCAACTACATCACCAAGTATGCAACAAAAGAAAAGAAAAGCTCTAAAACTTATTATCAAATATTGATGTGACTTGCAAACATTGAAAACGTTGATGAATTAACATCAAGAGCATGTATGAAATTTTTGACTAAAATAATTGTGGAAAGAGACATTAGGCCACAAGAAACATGTCACATGCTGGAACTTACATTAGTAGAGAGCAACAAAGTATTTCTCAAATTGAATGTTTCACATGAGGTATTCAAACTAGTAGGTAAAAGATGAAGATGACCATGAGGAACATAAAAAATCTTTCAATTATGGGTACAAGAACAAACCTTTTCCCACAAAAAGTGTTTCACTTATTGACACAACTAAATCATGGACATATAATCCAAGGTGAAAAAAGATGACAAATGGGATACATGGAGTATGACAACAATTGTGAGAGTATCCCAAGGTTTGCATCCATACCTACACATGAATCACATAAATGGGTTGATTTTTTGCTAGAGTTATTCCTTTACAAGTCATTTCATAATGTAAAAAGAGATATTGGACTTGATAATGATGTAATAAAATCGAATTGGGAGTCATTCAATTATAATTCTTGGCATGTCGATCAAACAACTATTCCAAAAGATGTTGAAAATCATAATGATTCTGAAAAATGAAGATAATCAACCTATTCAACAAAACACTAGGACGTGAGTGAGAAATAATATCTAGGCTACAATGTGGTCAAATCATGGAAGTGACTAAAATAGATATGTTGAGAAGAAGAGATGTTGATAAACAAGCACTATGGAATAATAAATATTAAAGTGAAGAATACACAAATAAAACAATAAATTTCATTAACACCATGAAATATAATGGGTTTCTCATATATTATGATATAGTACCAAATATAAATTATGGAACCCTAGGTGCTATATAAAATGAGCACTTGACATAATAATGAGACATTATCATAAAGGTCAAAATACTTTGCGATTATGCATGACGATTCAAAGAAAAAAAAGAACACGAAAAACATATCTAATTGGTGTCATTCATTGAGCTCTTAAAGATGCAACATTCCCAGGACATTCTTGATTTCTATTACCTGCACCCACTTGAGTTGCATCATTCACTATTGGAGCCTTGACTTTCCATTCACAATTTCAAATCTTATTCACATATTTTTCTAAATTAGAAGGAATAAGACTTACAACTTTCCAAGAAGAGATCTGCCACATAAAATACATATTGATTGATGAAATGAACTTCATTAGACAAAAGTTGCTACAAAACATAGACTCTCAACTTCATAAAAAATTTCCTAAAAATTTACACGAGTTTTGGATGTATATCTATGATTTTGGTTGGAGATTTAGGTCAACTACCTCTTGTTATGATAGACCACCATATGATAGCAACAAATGTGTTAAACTACTATAGGAAGAATTCAAAATAGTTGTTACTTTAGATAAGATATTTAGACAAAAAGGAGAAAGTGAGGACCAACAAAGGTTTCCCCATCTTCTCACAAATTTGAGAGATGCGAATCCAACAATTGATGATTAGAAGTTATTAATGACAAGAACCAATGTTGGCATAGATAAAGTCACTAATGAAGAATTTGACAATAGTATTCATTTGTTCACCATAAATGATAATATGCATAATCACAATAAAATAAAATTGCATTCATTGAAATGACTTGTTGCATGTAGCATTGCAACCAAAGTAGATATAGTTAATGCACCAGAAGAAGATCAAAATGATGAGTTTGATGTGGAGTTATTAATTTCTAAGGATGTAAGGGTCATGTTAACCTCCAATGTTTGGATAGAAGCAAGCCATGTAAATGGAGCTCCAAAGTATATTCGAAATATATTAAACTAACTTGGGAGCACCCCACTAGAACCACCAACATATGTTATAGTTGAGTTTGACAATTACTGAAGGATATCATTTAAAGATGAAACTCTACATACAATTTCAATTATACCAACACAAAGAGGACACAGAAAGCAACTACCTTTATGGTTGGCTTGAGTATTGAGAGTACACAAATCACAAGGCTTGACTCTTTTAAATGTCACAATTGACATAGAACAAAAAAATATTTGTGGCTATATCTCGTGTAGAGTCCTTGGAAGGACTAAGAATATTACCACCATTTATATATGACCACTATAGAAAGATGAAACAACAAAAACAACTTTTTAATTGTGAAGATAAATAATGTCATGTACTTAGTACAAATTTGTTTCTATGAATACGAAATAATTAATTATTTCACATTTTTTTTGCAACATGTATGACACAATTTGATAAATATTAAACTTCTTTATTTTTTATTTTATCTTATGTAAATTTATTATTTTGTTGTTAGTCAAAGGAAAATGATTGATGCATTAAAATAATGTTGGGTAGTGAATTGAAATTTTACATGCTATAATTGCAATGCTATTGCCATACCTATCTTAGATAAATCTATGAAAAAGATGGTGAGAGCTATCATTTTTGAAATGCTTATTTTTTCTATTTTTTACATATATATTTGTTTTGGTGCATAATGATAATTTTATATTAAACTAAAAATAAGAAAATACATTGTCTTGAGCCAAAGCATGGCTTATTGAATGCTTCTACTGCTATTTACAGACTGACAACCTTCCCAAAAAGCTTCAAAAAGACCACGCAGGGTCGACTGTGTAATAGAGACCACACAGGGTCTTACCATGTCTTATGCCTATTGCTTAATTCATCGGGCTTCTAACTACCAAAATGAAGCCGTCTGCTATTGACAGAAAACAAAAAACATAGATCATAGAGGGCTGCATGTCGAATATAACCACCTTACGCCTTGTCGTAATCTATCAGCGGCATATTGAAGTCCATCACCTAGTCAAATCCATCCACCTACTCCAAACCCAGCACATTCTTGATGAAGCTGAGTGCAATCTGTGCTTGATCCTTTGCCACCAACAATTCGAACCCTTTTGTATCCAGGATGAAGGGGTAAATTTTCACCACTGCCGCTGGATCGCCAAGGAGGGCCATATCTTTGGGTCATGGGACTCCAACTCCCAATTGGGCCGCTTGCAGAATAACATCCAAGTCCCCCAAATGCTCTGCATGGAAGATGCCTTTCATAATTGTTTTCACCTCTACCTTGGGCATTTCGAGCTCCAGAAGCATGGCCAGAACCCTCGAGGAGATATTGGTATTGACTCTATATCTTTCGTCATTCTACAAAAAGTTTCTTCCCATAATCATTCTAATTGCTCCCACCATCAACTCTTATGAGCGACGAAGCATCCTCTGCAACCGAAGCTCTGAGACCTGACCAAGGAATGCCATTTGTCTTTTGCTACTAACCAGCCTCACAGGGGTTTCCATACCGCCACAACGAATTGCCTCGGTGGAGAAAACGACTGTGAATCTATAAGGCATCTGGTCCTGAATAGAAAACTGCCAAAACTTTAATGCTTTCCTTCTTAAAAAGACAACTTTCTCAGAAGCTTCTCGATGAAGCCTTTTCCTCGATCATCATCCTCCTTCGAGATTGTTCCTCTCTATGCAATCATTAAACTTCAAAGGTATCGGCTCCAATTGCTAACGCGGCCCCAACCTTGCCACTTATGGAGTTGAGGTGGCAAGGCTCCCTCCCTTCCACCCACTATTTTTTACATATATTTAAAAAACTAGAATTATAAAATTAAAAATAAAATAAATTAATGCCAAAATAAAATAAAATAATTTTCAATAAATAAAATAGCTCTTAAGTAAATAAAATAAAACAATTCTAGCACTTTAAGGGTGAATTAGAACTCTATTTTGTAGCCTCATAAGACTAACAATAATATACCCTATCATTAATAAATAAAATAAAATAACTTTTATTACATAATTTTATAAAATAAATAGTTTCTAAATTAAAATAAAATAAAATAATTTGATATTTGTAAGGATGTTTGGTGGGAAGGGGAAGAGTCCAAGAAATTCAGGAAAATGTGAATGAATGAACAAGTGAGAGAAATCCGTGTAGACGATTGCTCTTCTTCCGGTGAACCACGGTCAAGGTAGACAAGACAACACAAGACAAGATATTTCAAATAGTTTTGTTCTGCTCTGTTAACCACATGAAGATGGAGATCGTGCACAACTTCAAATGGTTGTTTAAACAGGTAACTTTTTCTCATTCTACAAAACTATACAACACCTCATCTCAACACACACACAAATTTAATGTTGTGCACTTCAATCCGTCCATTACTGCCCTCTGTAAATCAGGGAACACAAACAAGGCCTGGGACCTTTTACATTCACCCATAACTGAACGCCTTCCTCTCAATGTTGTATCCTTCAACGCGCTTCTAGGTGGCCTTGGAAACTCTGGTGATCTCTGTAGAATCAACTCCCTTCTTGCTCAAATGAAAGAGATGGAAATACATCCAACTGTTATCACTTATACCACTCTCATAAAGACTTTGTGTAAGCGGGGTCAAATTGAGGAAGCACTTGATATTTTGCACAGAATGAGCCACGCTCGTTGTTTTCCTAATATTATTACCTACAGCACCCTGATTGATGGAATCTGCAAAAAAAGTAGAGTAGATGAAGCCCTTGTTTTGTTTGCTGAGATGATACAATTTGGCATTTCTCCTAATATTGTTACATACAGCACCCTGATTGATGGTCTCTGCAAGGCGGGTAGGGAAGACGAAGCTCTCAGGTTAGTAGCTGGAATGAGACATGGTTACTGCTCTCCAAATATTGTCACATATAACACATTGATTGATGGTGTCTGCAAAGTAGAAAGAGTAGATGATGCTCTAGGAGTAGTAGCTAAAATAATACAAGATGGCTATTTTCTTAACGCCTACAGTTATACTAGCCTGATAGATGGCTTTTACAAGGCTGGAAAAACAGAGAAAGCCTACAATCTGTTTGTACAAATGATGGAGTTTGGTCCTTTTCGCAATCAAGTGACATTTAGCGCAGTTATTGATGGACTGTGCAAAGATGGCAGAATGGACATGGCTTGGGATTGTTTTCATAACATGTCCAAAAAGGGTTTTCAGCCAAATGTAATTACTTATAATTCTTTGATACGCGGCCTATATGAACTGCACGAGGTGGAAAAGGCTCAAAAGTTGTTTAAAGAGATGCTAAGAAAAGGCTTCTCCCCAAACGTTGTTACCTACAGCACTCTGATTGCTGGTTTATGTCAGAGTAACAGGGAAAATGAAGCATTAACCCTTCTTTCTGAGATGGAAAACAAGGGACATCTTCCTAATCTAATTACATATAGTACTCTCATATGTGCATTCTGTAGAACAGGAGACATGAACATGGTAGGAAAGATGTTAGAGGAGATGGCAACAAGGGATTTGAAACCTGATGAAGTGACATACAACAGAGTCATTGATGGTCTGTGCAAGACAGGAGATCTCACTGGTGCACATTCACTGAGGAATAAGATGCTTGATAAAGGCTTGACTCCTAATGCAGTCACTTATAACTGTCTGATTTGTGCCCATTGCAAAATTGGTGAAATAGACAAGGCCTTGAAGTATTGTTTAAACATGAAAGTGGTTGGTATTCCTCCAACTGTTGTAACCTATAATATATTGATTGAATTTTTTTGCAAGGAAAACAAACTTGACATTGCTTTCTCAATGCTGAATAAGATGAGAACAAAGGGTTTGGTTCCAGATGTTTTCACATACGATATATTATTTTTCACCTTCCGCCAAAGACATGACCTTGAAAAAACTTTTTGGTTGATGGATCAAATGAAGAAAGAAGGCTGTGCTCCATCTGATGTAATTGTCCGGAGACTCGACTGGCTGGCTGATGTTGGTCAAATGAAAAAATTAAGCGATTTTGTAAATGATGAATCTTTTATTATCTCTAAAGGAACATAACTCTTATGCCTTGGTGAATGCTAGCCATATCAAATCAATCTTGGGTATATATTTTCCTAGCTAGAAATTGATATTATGCACTCATTTCAGGGTTACTCATGTATAGAACCGTAGTTTTTGTGCAAGTAATGGGAAAGTTGATAAGATAATGTTAGTTATATTATTTTCTAGCTTGACAAACGCCAATTATATATGGTAGTATTGAATGAAAGCATAACTTGATGTTTCCTTTTCATTACTCATGTATACAACCGTAGTTTTGTGCAAGTATGGGAAAGTTGATAAGATAATGTTAGTTATATTATTTTCTAGCTTGACAAACGCCAATTATATATTGTAGTGTTGAATGAAAACATAAGTTAATTTTTCCTTTTCATTATTGAAGATTGTTTTTCATTAGTACGTTACAATTGCAAGCAACTGTACTAAAAAATCATCAAATAACTTTAAACTTTTTAATTGCTTTATACTTAGTATGAAATATTTTAGGGCTAGCACTACAAATGTTAACTTATAGAGGTAGTTGTAAAGGTGTCTTATCACATTCAGGGCATTATAATTTATTTTTCTGTTAGCTCAAAATTAGGCATCTATAGGGTGCCCTCATAAACAACCTAGAAACTGTATCAGAACTAGAATACGAGTTGTGAGTTGTGGAAATCCAGGCTGTCAATTGCTTATTTAGTTTTCTTTCAAGATTTCTTCTGTTGCCAATATCTTACTCTATGCTGACTTATTTAACACAAATTAACAAAACTAAAAAGACCAAAATACTATGCTGGAGTTAAGGTCGGTATCTGCACATCTAGCTTTAGGGAGCCAAACACAATATCTGCAGCTAACTGATATGACCATAGAAACCGGATCATAACAGTCAAAAGTTCTTATTTCCTGCCATGACCAGGTTGTGTTTGTGCTTTTATTGATAAAAAATTGATTGATGGATTTGAGTAATTTGGTTTTCTTATCTCATTCTTCTCCAACAGCAGAGCAGCCAAGTGTGTCCATTCATACTATTTAATATGCAACTTGTTTCATCCTCTTTGCTTGAGAAGAAACATATAAAATTGAAACCTCTTAGATTTTCAGAGTCCAAGTAGTCTAGCCTCTAATGGGTCATATCTTGACAAACAATAGCATCTCTTGTATCATGAATATATGTTTTGTCATTGTCTCAAATCCAGGAAGTGAATCAGGGATGTTTAATCTATTAGTATGTGAACATTTTGAGTATGGCTGCTCATTAGATAATCCTATTTAATGCTTCTCATCTGATAACTCTACAATGGACTTCTCATTAATCTTTTGTGTGCACTAGGGTTTTTTTTGTTTTCATCCAACTAATCTAGCCTCTGGGTGGTCATTTTTTTACAAATAATATCATCTCTTCCATTATGATATTTCTGATCTGTGTAAATGTCAAGTCTAGAAGGCAAATTGGGTCTATTTAGATCCATAAGAATGTGAACTTTCTGGGTATGGATGCTCAATAGACTTGAAAGATAATCCTATTTAGTACTTCTTCGGTAACAATTGTTCAACAACCTTCTCTTAATCTGCTGCATTTTGAAGATGTTCTTGTCATCATCAACATATATAAGAATCATACTAATTATCATTTCATTCTTTAAACTATGATGAAACATATAGGTGCATTTTATTCTTCTTTTACAACCCTGTCGATATCCATGTCTTCAACTACAGAAATCCAAGTATTGATGGATAAAAATTAGCTTATAGAGAATCATTTACCTTTAAATAGATTCAATCCAAAGTACTTTTGTCGATCTCCTATATTATTCTCACGCTTCCATTTAGATGATTCGATGCAAATTGACTTCCTTTCTCTTTAAATGTCCCACAGAAAAGACGACTACTCCAATGTCAAATTCTCCAAATTGATGGTGACTGAATTCAAGGAAGTAAACAAAACTTCTATAGCATATAAATTTGCCCTGAAAAATGTTCTTCGGCTTACTCCTTTTGGTAAGGCCTTTCGAAGCTCTCATGATATTTTCTTCGCCAGGAAAATAAATGCAAATTTTTTATCGCTTGGGTAATAGTGATGAAACTTTATTTGCAAGGAGTACTGTGAGTACCAGTAACAGGTTAAGTTAATAAGCAGTTAACAGACATGTAGAATATACAATGAAAAAAGCAAAAACAAATTGTTCGGAGACACATAAACATTGATTTTATTTACTTTCAGTAGTATTTCAGATTACAAATATTCTACCTATTTAGAAGAAGGTTATAAACATGTAGAGACTCTGCACAATGAATCATAAGCCTTTTCAATGCTGTGACATGAGAAAACTGATGCCAACCGCTAGAACCTCCTACGAATGGGCAGTGAATTCTATAATAAAGTGCATAAAAGTAAACTACAGGAATTTAAATGTTGTTATCTACTTCAGACTAATCTATGCTAACAAATACAAAGCTGGGACATATTACCATTAATGTAAATTGGACATAGAAACCATAACTAACTATAATGAAATGAAACAACAAAATGAAATTTGTGCACATAGTTTTCAGAAAATCTATAGTTGGAAAATTGTTGTGCAGGTTGGGGGATGTGCAAGATCAAATTATAGAGCTCACGAACAATCTTTTCCAAGCGAGGACATGGCTGCTCCCAAGTCTAGGTGCTACAGCTCCACAAGCAAGGTTATAAAGCCCTATAGGGGGCTAGAGTCCTACATCTGTTTTGGTCTTGACCTTTATGGATGATGTTTGTGGATGTTTGTAGTTGTCTTCTTTAGTTGCAAAGTGACGCAGTCGTGACTAGGGGGTTTTATCAAACCACCCAATCATGTAGCCCAAACTGTTAAACTTTTCATGGACCAGCTAGGAGTTGAACCGAGGACCTTCCATTTGCTGCTGGAGTGCTCTACCAACTGAGCTACTGTCCCTTTGTGGCCAGTCCATCGTTGATCTAGGTGTGGATTATTTCCAACATCTCCCCTTAAGCCACACTTCAGATGCTTGGGACTCCTACCCTGGCTCTGATACCATGTTAAACTTTTCATGGACCAGCTAGGAGTTGAAACTAGGACCTTCCATTTGCATGTTGGAGTGCTCTACCAACTAAGCTATTGGCCCTTTGTGGGCAGTTCATCGTGGGTCCAGGTGTGGATTATTTCCAACACCCCCCCTTAAGCCACACTTCAGGTGCTTGGGGCTCCTAGCTTGGCTCTAATACCACTTGTCAAAATTGGATGGCTTGAATATACATTTTCTATATATTAAAAATATGGATCCAAAGACCCTTAAATAGATATTATACATGGACAGGTGTGTCTCTTACACGAGACATGACTCTATATAACAAATGGTGTGATTAAATATTGTTTATATTTTTAACAAACAACATAGAAATTTCTACAGGACACAATATCCACAATCACAACAAATTTCAAAGAACTTTATTCATGTATGCAATGATTTCCAAAACAGGAGTATAAAATACATTTCAACATTACAATACGATACTTTCTTCTCCCAAAACATCTGCAGGCCAGCCAGAAGAGAACTTCTTCCACAGAAAACATTGACCCCAATTTATACTTCCCATTGTGGAAGTTGAATGGTTTTTGAGTCATTATTTTAAAACTGAATTGACACGGTCAAACTATATCATTTGGCACTTGAACATCCTTCAAACCAAAGAGATGGCCGAAGAAATATATAATTCAGCGATTTGGAACTTACAAAACATTCGAACCTTCTCAAATGCTCTTTTGGCGAATCATATAAGGCTTGCACTGTTCCTTCAACTACATATCGACACTTGTGTAAATCTTCAAACTCCTATTTTGGTAGATCGGCGTATCAGTGAACTACTTTATTGGCGATTTAGCCCTGGTTTGAATGGCGAATTGATATTCATTGAAACTTCTTCATCGGCGATTTGATTTTCTGATGAACCATTAAACCCTTCATCTATAGAATGTTCGGAGAATTTGTACTGTAGTGAACGATTGTTCCTTTATGGGCGATTCTTTAAGTTCAAGAACTTAAAGATCTGCTGAAACAACATCCTTCGGCAAGAGGTGAAGTTCAAAGTCTTTGGAGAGTCACCGAAATATAAGGCTTGATAAATGCCTTTGGCAAAGAAAAAGGCATTTAACAACTTTAAATTCCGCCGATACATAAATTTAACTCCTTTCGGCAAAGACACAGGCTGTCGGCTAGACCTTTTGGCAAAAAGAAAGGTTCAGGAACTCAGACCATTCTCTAAAATAGGTCCATAAACTCTCACATTTGCCGAAATGCTCCAGAGTAAAATAAATTTATCTGAATTTCCACAAATTTGAAACTACAGAGATCCATTAAACTTTTCTACACAGTGATGGCATTAAATTGGCCGAACTGAAACTAAAATTTCTTGTGAAGCAAGGCGAACAGAAACCAACGGAAACACAACAAAATTGAACTAAAACGGAAAATTGAACCTGAACTGTTTGGATCACAAAGTGCTCCATATGCTCCCAAATTCTCCTGTACTTAGTCTAAAAAATGGTTATTGAGGTTTTGAGATTGCCTTCATCAATCCTGTAGGTAGCTATCAACCTTGTATTGTTGGAAATATGGTGTATGTGTGTTGCCTAAAATTTTGAACTTGGCCATTTTTGAACTTTTCCCCATTCTAACTGAAACTAATATATAATTCAGACTATAAGATTTCTCTTGAACAACATAATCTATTCCAAAGATGTCTAGTGGAAGTTGAAAGGTAAGGATTATTGTTGTCCAAGCTCTTATTACAGAAGCAATAAGGTTGGGTGAGCCTTTCAGATTGAAATATATGAGTTCATGTGCTAGCTCAAGGTGGAATGCAAACAAAGTTTACAGATGTGCAACTCAGTAATGATGAACATCAAGAAGCCAGAGGCACTTTTAGAATTTCTGTGTTTCTCTATGCCTCTCTGTGGCGTAGAAGTTGATAGCATCTGCAAAAGATGGATTTGTTGTAGAGGATTTTGAATTATTCGGACAGATTGTCAACATCCTTTGCCAGCTCACTCCGAACTTGTACTAAAATAAGAACAACACAATTAAATCAGATTTTTGTCCAATATTATAGCTGGAAAAGCTTTGGTGACATTCATGCAAAATGTGAAAACAATATAGAAAGTCACGGCCTACTTTAAAATATGCAAGGTATTTTAAATTAGAAATGTTATCGTAAGGAATGTTATGACAACAGATTATGTACAAAGTGGATTTGTTGAAATTGTTTAGAAGCTTTAAAGCAAATACAATTGACAGTTGTTCCACAACCTTCACCAATATTCTCCTTACCCAAGCCAAAAATAGGAGAAGTTATAGTTGGAAACAACTCTAGTAATACGCAACATCTAGAAACATAGAGAAGGCTGCAACCGTGGTACATGAATTGGCATTGAAAAATCAAAACACCACAGCCTTTGCTAGCATCTTCTCTACATGAGGCTAAAAATAGGAGCTTTAATAGGAATCTTGCCAGATATGGTAGTTACGGTTTTGATAGACATACGTGTAAATGCTCAGGTAGGCAAAGTAGGCAAGAAATGTCATCAAATAGAATATTAAAGAGGTTGCAGCCTATTCAAAAATAGTTTAAGCATTTTCAATTAAAAAGAAATGCTAATATTGGACATGGACGAAATACAAAGGGCAGTGGTTTTTCTAAACATTTAGAAAGGAATCACAACTTGTCTCAGAAGTACGCTCCAAGACTTTTAGAGAGTTGATAAGGCAAAATTTGGTAACTCGGGCTCTTATGAATGCTATAGTCAAGGGAAAAATTGCCTCAGTTTATGTGTTCCATGGTCCTCATGCAACAAGTAAAACTTCATGTGCTAGAATATTTGCATCATCCATGAATTGTCATTCTCTGGATCATTCTCGCCCTGTGGATAGTGTCGTTCATAATTAACTCAGAGTCTTGGAAGGAGTTTGTTGATGATTGTTTTTAGACAAGTCAACAATAGAGTAAAATACTAAGTATCCAACTCTCTCTTGAATAAAGCTTCTCGAATGCTAAACAAAGTGATCAATCGAGACAACTCCAAGGTTCCTTTCTTATAATTCATAGTGGATAAACTCAGTGATTACATGTGATCTTGCTGATAATCACAAAGGGACTTACGCTAGACTTCTTCATACTTCCTTAGCTTATTCCTTCTTCAGTGTGGATGATGTATCAATAATAAAGAAAAGCAAAAGATAAGGGTTCAGAAAGGCTAATCTAAGGTCAATGAAGTAAATGATGATGTAAGAATAGATAAACTCCTTAATCAACCTAACTCCACATCACCAAGGATGCCTACAACTACATAAAGTTGGTGCAATCTCCTAAGGTATGCGAATGGTTTTCCAATCATGAAAATTTATACAAGCACCCATCGGATGGCGTAGCTCAAACAAGCGTCCACAATCGAACTTAAGCAAATGATAAGGCTCAGACTAGCTTTACACAACACTTCACTAGCGATGAATGTTAAAAGCATGAGCTAGGAGTTGATCAAATATCCAATACAACATACATAACATCAATGAGCTTTTAATCTACTTGAAACATCTCTCCACTTCATCAAAGTACAAGAAACCATGTTATTCCACAAAACAACACTTAACACCAAATGAGTTCCAATGTCTTTGCATTAATCTTGAGAAATATGTACAACAACTTCAAGTACTCTCAGAGAATTTCTCGAGACTCTTCTACTCTACTCTACCTTCCTACCAACTAAACTACTATTTAATGATCTATATATATCACAAATGAGGCAACAAGGCCTTTATATAGAGCTCCAAAGTACAGTGAATGGCTCAGATTGATCTAGATAGCCAAGGGCTCAAATCATGCCACCTCATTAGGTAGTTACAACAACTTGCTATTTTTAGTATAGAAGAGAGGCAATGAAGGCACGTTTTCCAAGAAGATAAGATAAGATGGAATTTTTGGAGTATCTTCCACATGGACGTCCTCTTTGTCTTCTTGTTTGTCGAATGATGTGGCAAACTATGATTGGCTTGATGATGATGTACATGCCACGTAGGTGCCACCTTAGCTTATTCCCAAATTGTATCATCTTATGTGATGTCTTCGATGTGATTGCTTTGAACTTGTATGTTTGGAAATACTTTGTTGATCTTGCCTTGTTCATCTTCTTGTAACTGGATGTATGATAGATGTTGCTCATCTGATTTAAGTATGTTGATCTTCTTTGAAGGCTTCTTCATGGAAAGTAGAGAGTAGATGATGATACTTGTCATCATGATAACATGGAATAAGAGACTCTTGGACTTGAAGATTGAAGAGTCTTGAAGCTTGATGGATATGCATCTTGGAATGTTTGATGAAGTATAATCCCATGGATGGATGCCTTCTAGATGATGATGTATACTTGAACTTGATGTAGATGATGAAATGCTCCAACTTGAAAGGATCCTTTGGAGTGTAGATGTTGATGATAACACCTTCCTTATATGTAGAGTAGATGACTTCTCAAGGAGGCTTGAATGTATCGGAGGAACTTGAAACTTTATAGATGTCTTTGGGATGCTTGATGTTGATGAAGATGAAGGGTGTCGGCATGTTGGACTTTGATGTGATCACTTGGAGCGGCTACATGATGTCTCCTCCTTGTGGACCTCTTGACTTCCCTTCCTACATGAAAGTGATTCCAGCCCTTAGCTTCTGCAACACAAACAAAGAAGCAATATCAATCCTTTGATGATACTTAATTTCATAACACATAAGAAGCATTTCATGCATATAAGAAGAATGCTTAAACATTCAACAACCCTTATAATCAAATTGACTTCACTTTTGATATCTCAATGACTTCAAGCAATAGGAGATGACATAAAATGATGATATTTCTCAAGGAACTCACTCAAAAGGGCTATCTCATGAAAGTTCTTTCTAGGCGCTCATCTAGGTGGTCATGAATCATGCTTGCCTTCTAATAACCAAAATTGATTCCTTCTAACATGGGTGCACTGGTTGGCAATTTTGGATCCTCTTGGTGTTGGCGCTTTGGTTGACAATTTTGAATCTTCTTCTTAAGATCGTTCAAAACCTGAATTTCTCCTCTTTCCAAGATGGCGCAATGGATCATGATTTTGGACTTGGGTTGAATTTACACCTTTTACACATTCTAAACAGCCCCTCTATCCTTTGGCACAGCAGATCTATATCTTGGATCCACTTGGTAACCTTCATAAAACAATGAGATGCAATCACTTCACTCTCTGGCACAGTAGATCAACATTGTAAATCCTCATAAAAGATCTCCTTCAAGGCACATTGGATGGGGTTTTTTGAATCCTCTTGAAGACTTAGCTTTAACCATCATTTTTCATCTTTTGAAGAGGGTGCATCAGATATAGCGCAGCAAATGTGAATCTTAGATCTTCTTGAAACTTGTCTAAAATTTGCAATCTACACCACTTCAAGCGCATTAGATAAGGTGCATTGTTCCCTGATCTTGATCTTTGCTTAGATTTGTCAAAAAACTCATCATCATTTCTCCTTAATAGGGCGCAGCAGTTGAGGATTTTGAATGCTTGTCTAAACCACACTTGAAACTTGAAGTTGTCCTCATACTAAATGGACACCTTGGTTGACCACTTTATCCTTCATTGGAATGATGCATTTAAACAATCTATATGAATCTTCCTCTTAGTAGTGGCCCAAGGGATCAACATTTCAGTCTTCTCCAAAATGATGTTCAAACTTCACTTCAAACCTTGGTATATTGGATAGGTCGCATTGGATGGGGATCTTGAATCCTTATCAAAATGGTGTCAAAACTTAAACTTAACTCCCTCCATAGGTGGTGCATTAGATGAAGAATTTGAATCCTCTTGAAAGTTTCATCCTTTGCCAATCATATCAGCCTTCATGTTGTGGCGCATTAGATCAGAAATTTGTTGTTTCTTCTTTCTTAATGGTGTAGTGGTTGGAGCACAATAGATCCACTTGTTGAATGCTTCTTAAAAGGCCTTAAAACTTGTATAAAACTTGCATTTATCTTTCCCCAAAGTGGTCGCATTGGTTTAGGCGCATGAGATGAGCATTTTGAATCCTCTTCACATTCATTGAAACCTTCATTACTCCTTTATATATATGGCGCATTGCTTAAGGAACTTGAAACCTTCTTGAAATGTTCTAAAAATCATCATTATCTCTCCTTCTCAAGGGCGCATTGGATCAATGTTTGGTTGTTCGCTTGAAATTTGCCTTGCAACTCCCAACAAGATGTCTTCTTCCTTAGGCGCATTGGTTAAGGATTTTATCCTCCAGTTTAAAATGCACTTTGACAATCAAACAAACTTTTCATCTTGGGCGCGCTAGATGTGGCGCATTGGTTCCATGTTTTGGATCCTCATCAAATGACATTTAAATCTTCACTTTATCTCCTTCAAAATGGCACTCCAGTTGAGGCGCATTAGTTGATCATGTTGAATGCCTCTTGAAAAGTCTTCAAATTCCATCTTATCTTGCGTTTCACCCCTATCTTGAAAGTGGTGCATTGGTCCTGTCGCATTGGTTAATGATTTCATGCTCCAGTTGAATGTGGCACATTTCATCAAGATTTTGCGCCCTCCTCATGTCTTGGCGCATTGGTTCAAGATTTTGAACCCTCTAGAGTACTTAGCCATTTTTCAATGTCCTTCAGGGTAAGGTCTATTGAAAAATATATTTAAGTATAAGTTGGAGGATTGAATTTCTTATACTTTAAATATTTTTCAATACACCTTTTAGGATGTTTGAGATAGGTCTTGAATCCACCAGATTTAACATGCAAAATCTAGAATTCGGAGGATCCACCAGATTTCAAACTCGGTCAAATTTTCAAGATATCAAGGTACCAGACTAGTCATTTTCAGGATCTCAAACATGCATCAGGATTAGTCTCAGAACGAAAGCACATGACTCTTGAATTAGAAACTAGACTGAGAACTCAAGCAACCACTGACTTCATCAAGACATCATCAAAACTTCATGCAAA
Source organism: Cunninghamia lanceolata (assembly GCA_027924645.1). Taxonomy (NCBI): domain Eukaryota; kingdom Viridiplantae; phylum Streptophyta; class Pinopsida; order Cupressales; family Cupressaceae; genus Cunninghamia; species Cunninghamia lanceolata. Next base: position 679,277 of record BSBN01001159.1, on the reverse strand, counting down.
GCATCAGAGCTCAAAAAAAGGGGGGTCCCCATTTGCAATGGGGCGATGTGTGATTAGGTCACAATAGAATTCGCATGTAAAGAAAAATGGTGGCATCAAAACCCTTGGATGCGATTGTTTTCAGAGTTCCCTCAACAATGTGGTTATACATCCTCAATTATCTCGCTATGGAGTGTTTATAATTAATGATTGTGACATTTTCACAAGTGATGAATGGAATGCACTTTATAAAGTCCTTGATGAAGTTCCTTGGAATACTATTTTTATTCTAATTACATCCAAACTAGACCATATACCTCATGCCATTCTCTTAAGGTGCCAGAGTCTAATTTAGGCAATTGTGCAAAAGCTTTAGATTCAGAACCCAGATTGATGGGAAGCTTTAGATTGGTGTGCTGGGGCTCCTCTTTCTAGAAAGACATAGAGATTCATCAATATTGTCTTTGGGGTAGTGATTGTGCAAGCATATGGTCTCATGGAAACAGGCAAGAGCTTTATTATAGAGAGCAGAAAAAGAGGAGGCTAAACAGATCAAAACGCATGCCTCTTTGGGTTTCACCAGTTCATAATGTGGAAAAGAAGTGGATGATGAACTTCAAGAGTAAATTTCATGACTACAAGTGAGCTAGAGTGGAATGTCAAGAGTCATCGGTGACTCTTTATTTTCTTTATTTTGTAATTTCTTTTTGGGGGAAAAACTTTTAGCTTTCCCATCCAAAGAGGGTCTTTATAAACTCATTGGTTGTTCGTTGTTGGGGACTTTTTTTTTTATCTTTTTCTACCCCGTAGAACTGGAAAGCTTTGTAAGAGGGGTAATACGAGACTTTGTGCTATTGTTTTATTTTCATTGAAAGGAATCGTTGTTCTTATTTCAGCAATCTCTTCCTATGTATTGGTTTCTCTTATGTTTAACTAGTTCCTTTTTGATGTTCAGACTTCTTTTACTTGCTCTTGGTGCATAGGTCATATGGAGACTTTGTGCTCCTTATTTTGATTTTTCCATTTTCCTCTTTCTTTTAAGGAATTTTTATTGTGTTTCTTATGTTAACAACATGATTTCTTTCCCTTTTCTCTCATCCTTTCTTCTCCCACCTTTTTGTACTTTCTAGTTAAAATGTACTCAAAAATCCAAAACCCCCATCATACAAGGGAGTTGCCCCTCTCAAACACAAAGGAGAATCATTTACCTCACAACGATTTCTCCATTTGTTAGTGCATTTTGATGTTGCCCGTTGGGCGATCGTGTAAATCTAGCAGCGATAAAACTGTTTACTAACAATGTGTGTAGACTTAGGTGCTCTAGTGTAAGTGGTGTATGGATTTACAAAAGTGACAACTAAACTAAAATCCTAGAGGGCTTTATACAACTAGGTGTTGTGTGCAGGTGATGAAGACAAGTGGGTAGTAAGCAAAGTGATCACAAGGAATGTTACAAATAGAGGGACTTCTAACTCAAGGAGAATGACTATAAGAAAGTTTTACATTAGATCTAAATGAGAATGACGAATGTATGACCTTATATGACTTCCTATGGAGAAACTAATGATATATAATTGGAAAGAAGGATGCCAAATTCAAAATGGTGAATGTGGGTACCCTAGAAGGCCTCTATATGCTTTAGAACTGGAGTGTTGTTGATGGTTGCTTCTACTCTACCATGGAGTTCTTCGTAATTTTCTTAGCTTAAGTGTTTAGTGCACTAAGTTTTCTCTAAGTGCATATTGATAGCTTGGGGGGGAAGTTTTAGCTTATATAGGAGTCAATACTAGGTTTTTGGTGACCAAATGAAAACGTAATAAGTCTTTAGGTTAAAAGAAGGAAAGAAGTCACTTCATTTTAGGAATTTAGAGGGACACTAGCACTTAGGGGGTATAATAACTTGTAGGGTTTTGGTTATGAGATTCCTAGAGTTGCCTAGGGAGGTGTTGTTAAGGCCCGAACAACTTACAACAAGTCCTAGTGATCATAGGTTAAGTTGGAAATAGGCATAATGTGGTCTTGAACATAATATAGGGATAGATGCTTAAGTGGACACCTGAACATAAGATAGGTAATTGCAAAGTATACAATTTCCAATCTTACATTTTACCCCCACTTTAACAAGCTGGTGCAAATAGGTGAAAATAACACGCTAAAGTAAAACATAATAAATACATCATTAGCATAAGGAGGATACAAAAAAGGATGCAAGTCTTTGTTCATTCCTCTTCTCCAATGCTCCAAAACCTATAAGCACATCACACAACTCAACATAGTTACTATACAAAAAACACTTACAATATACATGCAGGGTGTACACCACAAAATACTACTAAGCTAAATCTAAACTACCCATCATAATATGGAATGCTAATAAGCACACACATGAAATAACATGAATAATGGTAATGATAAACTAAGCATATATGCTATGCCTAATAAATAGAATACTAAGTGCCCACATACACCATAACTTTTCATGACTATTTCAAACATGGTCAAGCATGTAAAAGCTAATAGGTCCAAGGGGACTAAAGGAGTGTCATCAAGGTAAAAGGCAACAAATGCCAAACTCAAACAAGTGACTGGGGCCAACATCAAACATGCAACTAAGGCCAAAATCAAATAGGCAAGTAGGGCCAAACCAAAACAAACAACTATAAGTGCTAAACTAAAAGATGAAGCAACTACATGTACTAAACTAAAAGATAAAATGTATCTAATGATATTAAACTAAAAGATAAAATGATTATGGGTAATAAATCAAAAGATAAAACAACTACAAGGGCCAAACTAAAAGATAAAATGACTACAAGGTCCAAATTGGGATAAAATAGCTATGGGGATTGAATTGGGATAACACAACTATAGGGACCTATAGTGGAATTTATTGCATTCCATTTCTAAACTTTTTCCCCTTGCATCATCCCTAGACTAACTCCTCTCCTTAGGTTTCCTTCTCTTTTGGCCCTCTGTGATAATTCTTGATCTAAGATATCCATGCATGGCCCCGTTTTCATAAAGTCCTTGCCTCATCCCTTCATCAAATTGCGTGATTATCTTATGCCTCTATAGTGGCTCTTCCCAAGTTAATTTCATGGTGACACTTCCATTCTTTGAAGTGTTTTTTTCTTCTATAGGGATGACATTCTTTCATCACAAGTGGTATCACTTCTATGCACCATTCGATCGCATTCATCCAAAAGTTTGTTGGAGCTTTGGCGAGTTTGTGTTCTAGGTGCCTCCATACCCTACCAATTATCTATCATGCTCATCTAATGATTGATGGGACTACGTGGGGAGGTTGAGCATCTTTTTGGTTGTGGTCCCACTATTGGTCAATTCCTTCATATGGTGGCCCCCCAAGATAACGATATGTGTTTTTCATTAGTCCCTAGCAATTGGCAAGGTTCTCCCTAGAAGATGGTTCATGCAATAACAAGATCCTCAAGCCATGATGTGGCATTTCAAGTGGGCCCACTTTGTTTTTGGATAGGTGGATGATTGGTCATCAAGGAAAAAAAGTGGGAGGAAGTGGCATTGTGCTTAACACCTCACGATCAACCCACATAAATCAAGATAGTTCTTAAGACTATTTGATATATACAATCTATGGTTCTAGTCATTTAGAGAGCTGAGCTCACATAATGATAATTCCCAAGATAGATACCCACAAGTTCCCCCCTTCAAAAGCACCCTAAATTTGGCCTTCATTCTCTAAAATAAAAAGTAATCAAGGACAACACAGACCAACAAAATCTAAAGTATTTGTAGGGGTAAGTCAACGATTGGATTTATTGTTAGTGAATGGTTAATATCTTGATATGGGATTTCTAGGTAAATTTGACTACCTAGACTCAAATGTATAATGGGGTAGGGAGAGGGATAAAGAAAAATCTAATCTTAATGACATAAGTGATCATCCTACCATTAAGGCTCGAACCCTCCAGAGTTTATAGAGGTAGTTGTTGTAGGCAATAGCTAGTGTAATTCAAGGATGCACTTCTTATATTAAATTCAAATGTGATCTTGTACCAACATAACAATGAAATCTAGGAACATGTGCCAACTTCTGAAAGAGAATTCAATGCCATGAGGAGGCTCCAAGACTGTGATAGGAGCCCTATTGGTATGAGGCAATCTTATGCCTTTGGATTTAGTGCAGGGCATTATGTTGATTGTGGCATTCTTTCCTACTTCTCTCTCAACTTATTTCTTCTAATCTAGCTATAATGTAATGAGCTTGTATGAGCTAATGTGAGAAGATTTTTGGGTGAAGCCATGCTATTTTGGAGTTTTGATCCCAAGGTCCATTATATTTCTTTTATTCTTGAGCCTCTGATAATGATAAAATGTGAAACTTGTGTTTGCCTTTTGCATCATTGTTAAGTGTGTTTATTTTGGCAATTGAGTTATTCTTGTTCTTTTTGTTCCTTTGTTTTTCCTAGTTGTCTCTTTCCCTTTGTTCTCCATTTGCATTAAGGTAGCCTTAGTTTGCTTGTCTAGAATATGTTGACCTATTTTGAAGTAGTTCTTGACCTTCTATAGATTAATGACTACATGCATATACCATTCCTTGCTTCTCATTGTTACAAACGTGTTTTCCATTTCCATTGACTGTTAGATTATGTGTTGATGATCTCTATGCCATAAAGAGATTTCCTTTTCTTGGCACATCACCACCTATATATTAGGTTTTTATCTTTTGCATTCTCTCTTTACCTTTCTTATTTGCATGATTAGTGAGACCTTGTTGAAAAGGTTAAGACAAGACAAGATATTTCAGGGTTTTATTCTGCTCTGTTAACCACATGAAGATGGAGATCGTGCACAACTTGAAATGGTTGCGCCCACTGTTTAAACAGGTAACTTCTTCTCATTCTACAAAACTATACAACACCTCATCTTAACACACACACAAACAGAAGCACAGATTTAATGTTGTGCACTTCTCTCAGTCCATTAATGCCCTCTGTAAATCGGGGAACACAAACAAGGCCTGGGACCTTTTACATTCAGCCATAACTGAACGCCTTCTTCTTGATGTCGTATCCTTCAACGCGCTTTTAGGTGGCCTTGGAAACTCTGGTGATCTCTGTAGAATCAACTCCCTTCTTGCTCAAATGAAAGAGATGGAAATACATCCAACTGTTATCACTTATACCACTCTCATAAAGACTTTGTGTAAGCGGGTCAAATTGAGGAAGCACTTGATATTTTGCACAGAATGAGGCACGCTCATTGTTTTTCTGATATTGTTACATACAACACCCTGATTGATGGAATCTGCAAACAAAATAGAGTAGATGAAGCACTTGTTTTATTTGCTGAGATGATACAAGCTGGCATTTCTCCTGATATCATTGCATGCAGTGCCCTAATTAATGGTCTTCGCAAGGTGGGTAGGGAAGACGAAGCTCTCAGGTTAGTAGCTGGAATGAGACATGGTTACTGCTCTCCAGATATTGTTACATATACTACCCTAACTGATGGTCTCTGCAAAGTAGAAGGAGTAGATGAAGCTCTAGGATTAGTAGCTAAAATGATAAAAGACGGTTATTTTCTTAACACCCACACTTATAACAGCTTGATAGATGGCTTTTGCAAGGCTGAAAAAACAGACGAAGCCTACAATCTGTTTGTACAAATGATGGAATTTGGTCCTTTTCCCAATCAAGTGACATTTAATGCAATTATTGATGGACTGTGCAAGGATGGCAGGATGGACATGGCTTGGGATTGTTTTCATAACATGTCCAAAAAGGGGTTGCAGCCAGATGTAATTACTTATAGTTCTTTGATATGCGGCCTATATGAACCGCATGAGGTGGAAAAGGCTCAAAAGTTGTTTAAAGAGATGCTAAGAAAATGCTTCTCCCCAAACGTTGTTACCTACAGCACTCTGATTGCTAGTTTATGTCAGAATAACAGGGAAAATGAAGCATTAACCCTTCTTTCTGAGATGGAAAACAAGGGACATCTTCCTAATGTAATTACATATAATACTCTCATATGTGCATTCTGTAGAACAGGAGACATGAACATGGTAGGAAAGATGTTAGAGGAAATGGTGACAAGGAATTTGAAACCTAATGAAGTGACATACAATACAGTCATTGATGGTGTGTGCAAGGCAGGAGATCTTTCTAGAGCACATCCACTGATAGAGTAAGATGCTTTATGAATGCTTGACTCCTGATGCAGTCACTTATAACTGTCTGATTGATGCCCATTGCAAAATTGGTGAAATAGATAAGGCCTTGAAGTATTTTTTAAACATGAAAATAGTTGGTATTACTCCAAATGCTGTAACCTACAATATATTGATTGATTTTTTTTTTGCAAGGAAAATAAACTTGACATGGCTTTCTCAATGCTGAACGAGATGAGAACAAAGGGTTTGGTTCCAGATGTTGTTACATACAATATATTATTTTTCACCTTCCGCCAAAGGCATGACCTTGAAATTTTTTTTTGGTTGATGGATCAAATGAAGAAAGAAGGCTGTGCTCCGAGTGATGCAACTGTCGGGATACTTGACTGGCTGGTTGATGTTGGTCAAATGAAAAAATTAAATGACTTTGTAAATGATGAATCTTTTATTCTATCTAAAGGAGCATAGCTCTTATGCCTTGGTGAATGCTAGCCATATCAAAATCAATCTTGGGTAAATATTCTCCCAGCTAGAAATTGATATTTATGCACTCATTTCAGGGTTTTATAGAACCAGAGTTTTGTGCAAGTATAGGAAAGTTGATTAGATAATGTTAGTTATATTATTTTCTACCTTGACAAATGCCAATTATATATGGTAGTTTGGAATAAAAGCATAACTTGATGTTTCCTTTCCATTATTGAAGATTGTTTTTCATCAGCGGGTTACAATTGCAAGCAACTGTACTAAAAATTATCAAATACCTTTAAACTTTTTAATAGCTTTATACTTAGTATGAAGGGCTAGCATTAGAAACGTTAACTTACAGAGGTAGTTGTAAAGGTGTCTTATCACATTCAGGTCATTATTTTTCTGTTATCTCAAAATTAGGCATCTATAGGGTGCCCTAATAAGCAACCTAGAAACTGCATCGGAACTAGAATATGAGTTGTGAGTTGTGGCAATCCAGGCTGTCAATTGCTTATTTAGCTTTTCTTTCAAGATTTCTTCTGTTGCCAATATCTTACTCTATGCTGACTTATTTAACACAAGTTAACAAAACTAAAAAGACCAAAATAATATGCTGGAGTTAAGGTTGGTATCTGCACATCTAGCTTTAGGGAACCAAACACAAAATCTGCAGCTAACTGATATGACCATAGAAACCAGATCATAATAGTCAAAAGTTCTTATTTCCTGCCACGACCAGGTTGTCTTTGTGCTTTTGTTGATAAAAAATTGATTGATGGATTTGAGTAATTTGGTTTTCTTATCTCATTCTTCTCCAACAGCGGAGCAGCCAAGTGTGTCCATTCATACTATTTAATATGCAACTTGTTTCATCCTCTTTGTTTGATAAGAAACATATAAAATTGAAAACCTCTTAGATTTTCAGAATCCAAGTAGTCTAAGGGTTCATATTTTGACAAACAATATCATCTCTTGTATCATGAATTTACGTTTTGTCATTGTCTCAAATCCAGGAGGCGAATCAGCGATGTTTAATTTATTAGAATGTGAACATTTTTAGTATGGCTGCTCATTAGATAATCCTATTTAACGCTTCTCACGTAATAACTCTACAATGGACTTCTCATTAATCTTTTGTGTGCCCTAGGTTTTTTTTTTGTTTTCATTGGCAGATGAATTATACTAATTGTCATTCCATTCTTCATCCTAAGATGAAAAAGGCAGACCCATTTGGTCAATAGCTCTGATAGTCCTTTCCAATCCATTTTCTTCATCCCAACCCTGTAAGTATCAATATCTTCTCCAGCAGAAAAATCACAGTATTAAGGAGAAGATGAATTCCTAGATAATCATTTACATATCGATTTATTCACACCAGCGTACCTCTTTTTGCTGATTCTTCCCGAAATGTTTTCACTTACATAAAGATGATTTAATGCACTTTGATTTCCTTCCACAAAAAATTCCCTAGAAAAAGAAGTCTATTTCGATGCTGATATCCTTTGATTGGGGGAAAAACCAAGAACTCCATTCCATCAAAGATTTCACTTATAAGTCATAACAAAGTTGTTCTTGAGCATATAACAAGGAACTTTGGGCCTGGCCTTTCATAGCTTTCATGGTCTTTGGTAAAAGAAGAATAGAGAGTGACATCCTAATCAAATGGGCAAGAGCTTCGAAACTGCATCAGTTAAAAAGATGAAAGCCTGAAATAAATAACTCCAATAGAATTATGTCATGAGTTTTAATTAAAAGCTTCCATAATAATAAAAAATTGGTAACAGTTATATTTAATTTATTTTTACTCGTTATAAACATTAAAATAGTTTATTTATATTGAAGGGCCTGGGTCTAAATGGTGAGGATGATGGTGTGTTACATCATCCACCAAGGTTCAAATCTTCAGAAGTGCGATTGGGTCAAGTTTGGTTGTTGGGTGACTTTGATGGATTGGATCCCCTGCTCATGGTAGCTCAGCTGAAGGAGGCTTCTGGAATAGATGTACATTTACTAATTATGTTGTAATCCATTTAAAAGGCGGAAATGTTGATATCTAATGTAACTCAATTGAACCCATTAAAGCAAAAGTTTATTAATTATTTAGCTTTGTGCTTTTGGATGCTCTTGAACACCTTGGAGATTTATTTCACCTCTTAATAAAATGAAAGAGATGGAAATTAATTCCAAGATCATAACTACAATGCCCTGGTAAAGGCCTTGTGCAAGTGGAGTTATATTGAGGAAGCACGTGTGCCTTTTCACAAAGTGTTATGTACTCACTGTTTTCTAAAACTGAAAAGACCAATAATGAGAAATATGCAATGCTGGAATAAAGGCCAATATCTGCATGTTTATCTACAGAGAACCAACTGAAAACATGATAATTGCAGCTAATCTGTTTGACTGTAGAAAGTAGTAAAAAAATTGCATTCATGGATGGATTGCTTTGCTTATCTTCCTTGTCTAAAACTTGATTGATGGATCTGGCAGAAAGCATGTGTGTCGGTTCATATTACATGGATACCAAGCTGTCTTGTCCTCTGTTTGAGAACAAACATATGGACTTGAATATTCTCCTTATCAAACTAATCTAGCCTCTGGGTGGTCATTTTTTGACAAATAATAATCTCTTCCATTAGGATATTTCTGATCTGTGTAAATGTCAAGTCTACAAGGCAAACTGGGTCTATTTAAATCCATAAGAATGTGAACTATCTGGGTATAGCTGCTCAATAGACTTGAAAGATAATCCTATTTAGTACTTCTTGGCTAACAATTGTTCAACGACCTTCTCTTCAATCTTCTGTATTTTTAAGATTTTCTCGTCATCAACAACAAATATAAGAATCACACTAATCATCATTTAATTCTTTAAACTATGATGAAACATATAGGTGCATTTTATTCCTCATTTACAACCCTGTCAGTATCTATGTCTTCTACAACAGAAATCCAAGTATTGATGGATAAAAATTAGCTTATAGAGAATCATTTACCTTTAAATAGATTCAACTCAAAGTACTTTTGTTGATCTCCTATATTATTTTCACGTTTCCATTTAGATGATTCGATGCAAATTGACTTCCTTTCTCTTTAAATGTCCCACAGAAAAGACGTCTACTCCAATGTCAAATTCTCCAAATTGATGGTGACTGGATTCAAGGAAGAAAACAAAACCTCTAATGCAAATTTTTTATCACTTGGGTAATAGTGATAAAACTTCAATGGCAAGGAGTAATGTGATGAATTACCAGTAGCAGGTTAAGTTAATAAGCAGTTAACAGACATGCACAGTATACAATGAAAAGCAAAACAAATTGTTTGGAGACACAAACATATATTTTATTTACTTGTAGTAGTATTTCAGATTACAAATATTCTACCTATTTAGAAGATTACAAACATGCAGAGACTCTGCACAATGAATCCCAGGCCTTTTCAATGCTCTGACATGAGAAAAGGTATTGATGCATCCTCCTAAGAATCCTCACCTAATTTAATGCATCATAAATCGAATCTGGAAAATTTGGTTACAACCAAATCCATTACGACACTTAGTACAGATCATTATCAATGGCTTAGTACGTTTGCCATGTCATACGCAAACATCCTTTGTGTGAAGTCTCAACCAAGTGTGCACACGAATGGAAATCATCTGCGTGAAGGTAAAACATTATGTGCAAAGCTCTACAATCAAAATACTCATAGGCATAAATCTCCATAAGATCCCTTTTGAATGAACCACAACACTTGTACAAACCTGCTGAAAGACTTTTGATTTCCTAATGTGTTTTGTCCTAGGGGAAAACTATACATAAAATAAAGTGCATAAAAGTAACTACAGGAATGTAAATGTTCTTATCTACTTCAGACTAATCTATGCTAACAAATACAAAGCTGGGACATATTACCATTAATGTAAATTGGACATAGAAACCATAACTAACTATAATGAAATGAAACAACAAAATGAAATTTGTGCACCTAGTTTTCAGAAAATTTATAGTTGGAAAGTAGTTGTGCAGGTTAGGAGGATGTGCAAGATCAAATTATAGAGCTCATGAACAATCTTTTCCAAGCAAGGGCATGGCTGCTTCCAAGTCTAGGTGCTACAGACCAACAAGCAAGGTGATAGGGCCCTACAGGGGGCTAGAGTCCTAGCAGGTTTTGGCCTTGAGCTTTATGGATGATGTTTGTAGTTGTCTTCTTTAGTTGCAAAGTGCTCCATATGCTTCCAAATTCTCCCGTACTTAGTCTAAAGCTTATAGGGACATGAAAAATGGTTATTAAGGTTTTGGAGATTGCCTTCATCAATCCTCGAGGTAGCTATCAACCTTGTATTGTTGGAAATATGGTGTATGTGTGTAGACTTAGGTGCTCTAGTGTAAGTGATGTGTGGATTTGCAAAAAGTGACAAACAAACTAAAATCTTAGAGGGCTTTATACAAATGGGTGTTGTGTGCAGGTGATGAAGACAAGTAGGCAGTAAGCAAAGTGATCACAGAGAATGTTACAAACAGAGTGACTTTAGACTTAAGGAAAATGACTATAAGAAGGTTTTACATTAGACCTAAATGAGAATGGTGAATGTATGGCCTTGTATGACTTCCTATGGAGAAACTAATGATATATAATTGGAAAGGAGGATGCCAAATTCAAAATGGTGAATGTGGGCACTCTAGAAGGCCTCTATATGCTTTAGAACTAGAGTGTTGTTGACGGTTGCTTCTACTCTACCATGGAGTGCTTTGTAATTTTATTGGCTTAAGTGTTTACTGTACTAAGTTTTCTCTAAGTGCATCTTGATAGCTTGGGGAAAGTTTTAGCTTATCTATGAGGCAATACTACATTTTTGGTGAGCAACCAAATGAAAATGTAATAAGTCTTAGGTTAAAAGAAGGAAAGAAGTCACTTTATTTTAGGATTTTAGAGGGACATAAGCACTTAGGGGGTGTAATAACGCTTAGGGTTTTGGTTATGAGATTTCTAGAGTTGCCTAGGGAGGTGTTGCAAAGGTCTAACAACTTACAACAAGTCTTAGTGATCACATGTTAAGTTGGAAATAGGCATAATGTGGTCCTAAACATACTATAGGGATATATGCTTAAGTGGATACCTAAACATAAGATAGGTAATTGCAAAGGATACAATTTCCAATCTTGCATTTTACCCCCACTTTAGCAAGCTGGTGTAACTAGGTGAAAATAACATGCTAAAGTAAAACATAATAAATACATCATTATCATAAGGAGTGTTGACTTTTTCCCAGACTGGATGCTTATTCCCAGATATCCCTACAAGGTAGCCATCAGTGATCAACAGGAGCTCTGGGCCAGGGGGTCAACAGTATAGGAGATAGACTCTATATTTTATCTCCTCTTCTTCTTCAGGCTCTGCAAGACCTAGGGGGGTATTCCCTACTCAACATCCATGAGGATATGCATGCAAGGCTGGGATGTTGACAGAAAGCAGATAGTCCTCCTGTAAGTAGACCAAAACTGAAAGATAAGGGCAAAGGGGCTAGCTTTGGGCCTATTTGCAGTTGTAGACAGAGGACTGAGGATCCTAAACTAATTCTAATGTCCTAATGTTGGTTTTAGATTTTGCTTTGGAGTTTAAGTGTGGATGCAAAGCTGGATATGGTTATAACACAAAACAAAGCATGATTGGTGCCTATCCAGGGCCTGGAGTCAATAGACATACACCTGTGAATGATCAGCATAAACAACTAAAACTGGATTTCAAGGGGATATATGTGATACCTGCCTTACAGGCATCTCCCAATACAAAGTGTTAGGTTATCTCTACTTATGGTATCCCTACTGCAGTATATCCCTCCCAATGTTCAACCTAAAAACAGTTTAATCTACCCCTTGAGTAGAAGTTAAAAGATCAGACAGTCAACATAGGAATTCTATGCTCTAGAATCTAAACATTACTAAACATCCAGATTCAGAAGAAGAATACATGCAATACTGGAGACAGAATTAACACAACACATGCCAAACAGCATTTCTCATATAAGTTTAATCATGAAATCAGTGGGTTCATGCCAAAAACAAACAACAAGAGATACATAAACTCACAGGTAAGCTGTACAGAGCAACCAGATCAGCTTGTCATGCATTACAGAGCCAAAATCATCAACTTTCAACAACCACAAATGAACAACACAACCTGCTTATAACAGCCAGGTAGGTGCTCAGCAATTAATTACAATGTTGACCAAAATCTCGCCAGATACACAGTATCATGAAAATGGCGCTCAAACACAACCGGATTGGCGCCCAAACTTGAATGCAGCAGGTAGGGGAGGAGACAGGAAGATTTCTCGAGCCCTGCGCTCCTGCCCGCTGATTGACACCTCCAGTCGGGTACAAGATCGACCCACGCCATCGCCCATACCTCTGCAACAATCGCCATTAATGGCGCACCAACCCGCGGCCTTGGGAAAACCATCATACAGACTATCGCAAGCTTTTCCCGCCGAGACTCATCATCATGATATTCGAATATGCAGGATAACAATATCCCACATGCACCCCGCGATGACCTCAATAACGCCTTATATACTAGGTCATGAGCATATATCATGTCGGTACTTTTGCTCCTGACGACACTAGTATAGACTTCATCATCATCATCTTCCAGCAGCATGATATCCTGTTGTTCGAAATATCACCCTGACGTCATCATGATATTTGAAATATACCCTTCATGATAATCGGCACAACCTGATCCTTCGGAGGAACATCCTCCTGCTGAGCTTATAACAAAAGTCTGGCCGATGAACATCCTGATGACGTCATCATCATATCCTGCTGACGTCATCATCATATCCGCCTACTGCGCACCTCCTCACATCCGGACGACGTCATCATCATGTTTGCAAATATCAGGAGGTCTCTTCAAGATGATCACTTGTTAGAAATATGACCCCCGCGGACCTTGATGACGTCATCATCATATTTACATCATCATGATATTCGGAAGACAACCGGATATTTGGAAATATCCTCCTGACGTTCAAATATCAGGTTGCACTGTAGCTCCTCTATAAGATCGGGGCGAAAACTGAATATGACGATGCTGCTTGAAAAGATCACCCTCAATAGATAACGCGCGAAGCTAGCAGGCGGATATCTCCTTGATATCAACATCATCATGATGTTCGAACAAACATATATCCGGGTGATATGAAAATATCACCCCCTCCTTCGCGAATATCATGATGCAGATAGGCAGAAAGAAAAATATCACCCTGATATACGGATGACGTCAGCATCATCAGGATGAGAAACAAAGAACAAGAAGTGATACAACCTCATCAGGATGATATTGACTAAGATCATCCTGACGTTCCAAAATATGATGACCCTAGTGAATATCGGGTCGCACTTAGAACTCTTCAACAGCATCATCAGGATGATGTTAACCAAGATCACCCGATGATAAAAATATCACCCCGGCGAAATATCATGAAGGCAGAAAATATGATGACCTCCACAAGCAGCAGGATGATAACTGGAAATATGATGATGATGAACACGACCCTTAGGAAAAAACAAGTTAGGTCGAGCAATTCAAAGAATAAGCAACATCATCATCATGCTCACGCAAGGTGATAAATGGAAGATCACCGGAAACTTTGAAACATCACCCTCGCAAGCAGATGCGGGTGCACTGTAGCTCGGCAGCATCATCATGATAAAAACCAAACATCACCCGATGACTGAATATGATGATGACGATGAAAAACCCAGTCGACGAAGAACATGATGATGCAGACCAACGAAGACAAGATGATGATGATGACCTCCTCCTCAGGAAAACATGATGCTGCAGTTGAAAAATGCTGAGGAGGTCCAACACTTAGAAAAAATGGGCAAGAAGATAAAGGCTTCAAATGAAGAAACCTCCTGATCATGATAAATCAACCCCTGGTCAAAATGAGTGTCAACAGTGGCTCCAAATGGGGACGTGCAGGTGAAAACCTGCAGCGAGAACCAGATCTCCGGGCAGACCTGACAAAAAGCCAAAAAACGCGAGCTGTACAAGGCATTTACACTACATACATATTTTACAAATGTGCACAGCAACCAGATATTCATGTAAAATAGAACTTAAGGAATTGGCCATGCACAGGCAATTCCAGAATTTCACCATCTAGGGCCTGGAGGAAATAAGAATCCTCCCCATGAGTATTGCAAACCTGATATGGGCCCATCCATAAGGGCTGAAATTTGCCATGTTTACCCTTTTCCTGATCTTTAGCATTCCAAATAAGCACCAGATCATTAACTTGAAACTTCCTTTTTGTAGTTCTCCTGTCAAACTGATATTTCATCCCTTGTTGTCTTTTGAGATTGATCTGGTGGGCTCTCCTTCTGTCTTCATCCAATGCAACCAGCTGATTCACCCTTTCTGTCATGGGATCTTCAATGTCCTCATCATACTCTTGAATGAATCTGTAAACTGGTAGGAGATTGTTTATGGGCAGTCTAGCTGATGCACCATATACTAGCTCAAAAGGTGACTTCCCAATAGCCCTTTTCACAGTCACTCTGTCAGCCCATACTGCTAAATTCAACTTTGAGTCCCAAGCTCTCTTGTTCTTGTCCAGTATCCTCTTGACAATTTTCATGATGCTCCTATTGCTTGATTCTGCTTGACCATTTCCTTGTGGGTGATATGGTGATGTATATGACAGGCTTATCCCATACCTGTTGCAAAAATCAACAAACTCACCTGATCTGAAGCACATGGCATTATCAGTGATTATTTTAGATGGTACTCCAAACCTGATGATGATGTTTTCTAGTATGAAGTCTGTCACCACCTTACTTGTAGCTCTTTTAGTTGGAATGGCCTCAATCCATTTGGTAAAGTAGTCAGTTGCCACCAAAATCCAACTGTGTCCCCCACTTGATTTGTCTGCAATTTCCCCTATAAAATCAATTCCCCATTGCTGGAATGGAGCATCCACAGGTGCAGTTCTGAGGGGTAAAGCACCATGATATTTCAGCTTTCCTGAGAATCTCTGGCAAGGGTCACACTTTCTTACTAACCTCTGTGCATCTGAAAAGAGAGTGGGCCACCAATATCCTGCCCTCAGAATTTTATGAGCTGTTGTTTGGGCAGTATAATGGCCACCACATAATCCTTTATGCATGTCAATCAAAATATTGTTAGCCATATTCTTATCCACACATCTCAGCAGCACACCATCAGGATTTTTCCAGTACAGCGCACCTTGAACAACAACATACCTGATTGCATGTAGCTTTAGAGTCCTCTTTTGATTGTCACTGAAATGGGAAGGACAATTCAGATTTTGCAAATAATAGACAATATCCTTGTACCATTCAGATCCTGATACACTTACATTCTCATCTTGGACTGCATTAACTTGGCATGCTTCCAAGTTTGACTGTGCCATCATCTTGGCTAATCCTTGTCCCCTTATCAATTTAGTAACTTGTATGTCTATGTTGAATTCCTGCAGTTTGTTTATCCATCTGCACCTTCTTCCAGTCACCTCCTGCTGAGTGAATATGTCTTTGACTGCAGCATGAGGTACATATGCAATTATATGTGACCCTACCAAGTATGGTCTGAAACTTTTGATGGCTCTAACTAGTGCATATGCCTGCTTCTCCATAATGTCATATTTCAACTCAGAGGCCTGCAGGGACATACTGAAGAAAGCAATGGGCTGTTCAAAACCCTCTTCATTTTTCTGTAACAAACATGCAGCTACAGTATGAAAGGAAGCAAATGAGAACACCTGAAATGGCCTAGAAAAATCAGGAGATTTAAGAACAGGGGCCATCTTTATTGCCTCTTTGATATTCTGAAATGATTCTGTTGCTTCCCTTTCCCAGTTGACGGTTGCATCCTTCTTCATCATTTTGGAAATGTTCCTTGTGATCTCTGCAAAGTTGGGAACAAATCTTCTGACAAAGTTTACCTGTCCAAAGAAGGACTGAACTCCTTTCACAGTTTTTGGCATTTGGATCCTGTCTATGGCTGCCACTCTGTCTGGATCTATCCTGACTCCATCCTTGGAAACAATGTGTCCCAGAAGCTTTCCTTCAACTACTCCAAAGGCACACTTCTTTGGGTTTAAAGAAATACCATATTCTAGTGCTCTTATGAAGATCTGCTCCAGATGCATACAATGCTGCTCCTCCTTCTTTGAGTAGGCAGTCAGGTCATCCTGATATACTGCCAGGATTGAATCAATTAGCCCTGCAAAAGCAACATCCATTGCTCTTTGAAATGTAGCACCTGCATTTGTTAGTCCAAATGGCATTCTAACATACACATACGTTCCCCATGGAGTGGTAAAGGCAGTCTTATATTGTTCTGATTCCTTTACCTTTACCTGATTATATCCTGAAAATCCATCCATCATGGATAGGAGTTCACAACCAGTCACTCTCTGCAACATAGCTTCCATATTAGGCAATGGATAGTTATCCTTCAAAGAGGATACATTCAAGTTCCTGAAATCAACACACAACCTAATATCACCATTCTTTTTCCTGACTGGGACAAGGTTAGACACCCAAGTTGAATGTCTGATGGGCACAATTATTCCAGCTTCCCTGAGCCTTCTGAGTTCTTCCTGCATCTTGGGAGCTAAGGTAGGATTTATAGGCCTTTGCCTCTGTCTAAATGGCTTAGCTTCAGGCTTCAGTGGGATCTCATGCTGGAATAAGTCTTCTCTATAAGCTTTTAGGTCCTCATATGACCAAGCAAAAACATGTTTATACCTTTTTAGCAATGCAATCAGCATACTTCTTATGTGTGGTTTTAGTTGTTTGCCAATATATACCTTCTGAGGGGCCTGAGGTGTCCCCAAATTTATTTCTTCTAAATCCTCCTTATTTGTGGGGGATGTCCTTGTGACCATTTTGTCTCTACTGTCAAAGGCTCTTTCCAAAGCCACTAACCCTCTAGGGATCTTGTTAGTCTTCAACTGGATGATCTCCTTCCCTACAAGAGTCTCTTTTCCATCTACAGTTTCTACAAAAGCTTGGAAATCAATCTGTTGGTTCTCATACTCATCTATGCAGTGCAAAAATTTCAGCAAATCCCTATCATCATTAAAAACTTGCCAACTGCATATGTTTTCTGGTATGGCAGGCCTAATTTTAACTTCTACATCTGTGACACCTGACAGAGTGATGTCATCTGGCCTTATTGCAACATTGGCTAAGAAATCAGCCATAACATTTTTTGACCTTTCTACCCAGCCAATTGAAAATGCATCAAATAACTCAATAGTATCCCAAACAGCATGCTTGTATTGTTTCAGTCTTTTATTCTTTGCAGCATACTTATTTCTGATTTGGGATACAATCAGCTCAGAGTCTCCAAATACTCTTAACATCTTAATTCCATGTTTGAGAGCAATATTCAGGCCTAAAAGTAAAGCCTCATATTCTGCAATATTATTTGTGCAATCAAACCTCAGCAAGAAAGAGGATTTGAGGAGCTTACCAGTTGGAGACAGGAAGACAACTCCAGCTCCAGAACCTTCTTTTGCACAAGCTCCATCAAAAAACATGGTCCACAATCCTTGCTGATCCAGCTCTTCAGTGCAGACATTTTTCTCTTCATCCTCTGTATCATCTGAGACAACCCTGAAGTTATCACAGTCAGTGTCCACAAAGCATACCTGTTCATTTGCTTCTTGGTCTTCCACTGTCTCTGATGATCTCTGCTCTCTGATTAACTTGACATCCCTGCCATTCATTGGAATCATGGCATATGATAGGTCCAGCTACATACTTCCACCTATTAGTGCTGCCCATCTTCTTGACAGCAGCATACCATACTGTGGTTTGATGTCAACCACTGTTATATTCATCTTATATTTCTTTTCAGAAAATGCTGCCAGTTTGAAATCCACATCCTTCATGATTCCAATAACTGGTACCTCTCTGGCATCCATTGCATAGCATTTTCCACATGCCTTGTCAATTTTTAATCCTGTTTGTTGCATGATAGCCAAAGGCATGACATTTGTAGATGCTCCAGAGTCAAGCATACAATTTCTAATTATTTTACCATTTATAACCAGGGAAACATAAAATGGTTCCACCTGTGAAGGACACTTTGTCATGGTCATTCCTAAATAGACTTCAGGAGTCTCATCTTCTTCATTGCACATGACCTGTTTCTCACCCTGGGTCTGATCATTTTGCTTAACTTGAAAAGGTACCCCTGAGATTAGGGATATTGTTCTATTCTTGATCTCTTCCACTTTCATGAGTTCCATAAGTGGAACAGAGATCTTCACCTGAGAGAGGATCTGGGCTATATCAAATGGAGCATAGTTTTGTACAGCAGTTGTAGCTTGCTCCACAATCTTGCTTTTATCCTGAGCTGACTTAGCTTTCATTCTCATAGTTCCTTGATCATCATTCCTGTCTTGGGAACCTCTACTTTGATCTTCAGCCTGAGGGGTTTTGTTTTCTGGTCCTTGGAAATCATGACCTGTTCTGTATCTAAAGTTCTGCTTGTTATTTACCCACTGCCTTTTTTGTGGTTCAGTTCCTTTATGACCATGCATCTGCTGACCTGCAGAAATATCTTCTGGCTGATGTGGGCTGCCAACCTGATTTTTACCTCTGAGATTGTAGTTGCTCTTGACCTGAGCAACCGCTGCAGCTGTGAAGGCTCTGATTTCCTCATCAGAAGGTCGTTGTAGGTTACTCAGAAAATTGTGTGAGTTCTGAGCATACACATAATTATCCTCATGATCTTCTTCATATGGGGACTGTTGGCAGGCCTGAACCTGATCATCTGTCTTCTCATCAGCACCATATAGAGTATATCCATTACCTATGGACATCATGTTAACATCATCATCCTGCACATGATGCGGCTCATTGCACTCATTACAAGATGTAGCATTATCATACAAAGATTGGGCAATCATGCACTGTGACTGTGAATGTGGCATCTGACAGATTATACACCACGGAGCATCATCAGCAATATTTATAGTTTTCTTCAGGGGATCAGGAGTTTCCTTGGCATGTTGAGCCCTCTGACTTGTGTTGTTACGCGGATATACAGGCTTACCATCATACCAACTGGTGTTATAAGGCATATCATGTAATGATGGCCTCTTTTCCTGTCTTTGATAGACTTGCCTATCAGGACCCATCCCTTTTTCACTTCTAGCTAATCTATAGCTCAGGTCCTTAACAACATTTGCCAGTTTGTCTATCTTATCTTCAGGAGCAGATGTACTACCTTGAGTGTTCTGAGGCTTATTTGGATTCTGCAGAATTTTTACATCATCCCTTCTATTTGTCTTGCCTGATGCTTTCCTATTGTTTTCAATATTTACTGCAATCCTGAAAGCATCCCTGAGAGTGGCAGGACCTTTATCTCTCAGTCCATATGCAGTCTTTGCATCAAAGGCATTGATGTACAAAATTATGCACATTGGTTCATTTGGCCTCATATGATGTGGCAATTTGTTCAACACTTTAGTAAATCTTGCATTAAAGTCTGCAACCTGTTCATTTGACCCTTTGGTGATGCTGGTGAACTCATTTACAAAGAAGCTAGGGTCAGTTTTATCACCATATTGCTCCTTGAACATCCTCTTAAAATCATCCCATGATGATATACTCCGGTCAGGCAGATTCCTGTACCATTCTCTTGCCTCATCTATTAAGGATTGCATGAATGACTTCATGAAAACATCCTCATGCTCTACCTCAAAATTATCCATGACATTTTGGAAGGCCTTTAGATGATCTTCTCCTGACACTGTATTGTTTCCTGAAAACTTAGGCACTTGCAGCCTCAGATGCTTATCAATGGGGTTAGGATACCCAGGAATACCATCAAACACCAGCTGCCTGAATCTGTCCAACTGCATGGGCTGTCTGTTTGGCTGATTAACATTAACATTTCTATTTGCATTTTGGTTTCCTGCATTGTTTAGTGGTATCCTAGCATCATTCACATATTGTCTGTCATCATGATGCTGATGCTGCATTTCATATCTTTGCTGATGTCTCTGCATATTTGCATTTTCTAAGGTAGGAACTGAATTATTTTGGGCAGTTCTCAAGGCTTGCACTTTCTGCTGTATATCATCTCTGATTTTCATTGCTTGTAGGTATTCTAGTTCTGCTCTTAGGCTTTTGATTTCTTCTGCCAATTGTTCATCCTTAGGTCTGGAGGTAGATGGTCTCATGCCATTCTGGTCATCATCCTCATCATCCCTCAGAGACTCTGCCTCTTCAAACCTTTCACTTGGGTCTAGAAAAGGGCGTTCTTGGAACACCTCTGACCTCATTCTCATACTACCACCCTGTTGCCTCTCATATGCACCTTGGATATCAGCTTCTGCAATTGAAAAATAAGGAGCATGCTGTCCTGATGGCCTAGGGTTATCTTGTACCTCATCACTTTTTCTGGGGGAGCTCTCATGACTAGCTGAGACAGTTCCCTTTCTTCTATACATCATTCTTTTTGTTAATGGTAACTCTTCAAATAGAGGATTTTGTTGGGATCTTCTCCCCTGCATATAAATTTACTTTGACCGGTTGGGAGATTACTTCGGAGTCGCCACCTATTGCTAGGAACTGTTTTCTTCTGAAAACCAGGGTTCTTTCACAAGGTTCCCCAGTGGAGTAGATTACTATTGCTGACTCAGATGGGTCACATATATATCACTGGAGATGATTAGATAGTCTTTTACTTTTCACTCCCCAGCGGAGTCGCCAATTTCTGTTGACTTTTTCCCAGACTGGATGCTTATTCCCAGATATCCCTACAAGGTAGCCATCAGTGATCAACAGGAGCTCTGGGCCAGGGGGTCAACAGTATAGGAGATAGACTCTATATTTTATCTCCTCTTCTTCTTCAGGCTCTGCAAGACCTAGGGGGGTATTCCCTACTCAACATCCATGAGGATATGCATGCAAGGCTGGGATGTTGACAGAAAGCAGATAGTCCTCCTGTAAGTAGACCAAAACTGAAAGATAAGGGCAAAGGGGCTAGCTTTGGGCCTATTTGCAGTTGTAGACAGAGGACTGAGGATCCTAAACTAATTCTAATGTCCTAATGTTGGTTTTAGATTTTGCTTTGGAGTTTAAGTGTGGATGCAAAGCTGGATATGGTTATAACACAAAACAAAGCATGATTGGTGCCTATCCAGGGCCTGGAGTCAATAGACATACACCTGTGAATGATCAGCATAAACAACTAAAACTGGATTTCAAGGGGATATATGTGATACCTGCCTTACAGGCATCTCCCAATACAAAGTGTTAGGTTATCTCTACTTATGGTATCCCTACTGCAGTATATCCCTCCCAATGTTCAACCTGAAAACAGTTTAATCTACCCCTTGAGTAGAAGTTAAAAGATCAGACAGTCAACATAGGAATTCTATGCTCTAGAATCTAAACATTACTAAACATCCAGATTCAGAAGAAGAATACATGCAATACTGGAGACAGAATTAACACAACACATGCCAAACAGCATTTCTCATATAAGTTTAATCATGAAATCAGTGGGTTCATGCCAAAAACAAACAACAAGAGATACATAAACTCACAGGTAAGCTGTACAGAGCAACCAGATCAGCTTGTCATGCATTACAGAGCCAAAATCATCAACTTTCAACAACCACAAATGAACAACACAACCTGCTTATAACAGCCAGGTAGGTGCTCAGCAATTAATTACAATGTTGACCAAAATCTCGCCAGATACACAGTATCATGAAAATGGCGCTCAAACACAACCGGATTGGCGCCCAAACTTGAATGCAGCAGGTAGGGGAGGAGACAGGAAGATTTCTCAAGCCCTGCGCTCCTGCCCGCTGATTGACACCTCCAGTCGGGTACAAGATCGACCCACGCCATCGCCCATACCTCTGCAACAATCGCCATTAATGGCGCACCAACCCGCGGCCTTGGGAAAACCATCATACAGACTATCGCAAGCTTTTCCCGCCGAGACTCATCATCATGATATTCGAATATGCAGGATAACAATATCCCACATGCACCCCGCGATGACCTCAATAACGCCTTATATACTAGGTCATGAGCATATATCATGTCGGTACTTTTGCTCCTGACGACACTAGTATAGACTTCATCATCATCATCTTCCAGCAGCATGATATCCTGTTGTTCGAAATATCACCCTGACGTCATCATGATATTTGAAATATACCCTTCATGATAATCGGCACAACCTGATCCTTCGGAGGAACATCCTCCTGCTGAGCTTATAACAAAAGTCTGGCCGATGAACATCCTGATGACGTCATCATCATATCCTGCTGACGTCATCATCATATCCGCCTACTGCGCACCTCCTCACATCCGGACGACGTCATCATCATGTTTGCAAATATCAGGAGGTCTCTTCAAGATGATCACTTGTTAGAAATATGACCCCCGCGGACCTTGATGACGTCATCATCATATTTACATCATCATGATATTCGGAAGACAACCGGATATTTGGAAATATCCTCCTGACGTTCAAATATCAGGTTGCACTGTAGCTCCTCTATAAGATCGAGGCGAAAACTGAATATGACGATGCTGCTTGAAAAGATCACCCTCAATAGATAACGCGCGAAGCTAGCAGGCGGATATCTCCTTGATATCAACATCATCATGATGTTCGAACAAACATATATCCGGGTGATATGAAAATATCACCCCCTCCTTCGCGAATATCATGATGCAGATAGGCAGAAAGAAAAATATCACCCTGATATACGGATGACGTCAGCATCATCAGGATGAGAAACAAAGAACAAGAAGTGATACAACCTCATCAGGATGATATTGACTAAGATCATCCTGACGTTCCAAAATATGATGACCCTAGTGAATATCGGGTCGCACTTAGAACTCTTCAACAGCATCATCAGGATGATGTTAACCAAGATCACCCGATGATAAAAATATCACCCCGGCGAAATATCATGAAGGCAGAAAATATGATGACCTCCACAAGCAGCAGGATGATAACTGGAAATATGATGATGATGAACACGACCCTTAGGAAAAAACAAGTTAGGTCGAGCAATTCAAAGAATAAGCAACATCATCATCATGCTCACGCAAGGTGATAAATGGAAGATCACCGGAAACTTTGAAACATCACCCTCGCAAGCAGATGCGGGTGCACTGTAGCTCGGCAGCATCATCATGATAAAAACCAAACATCACCCGATGACTGAATATGATGATGACGATGAAAAACCCAGTCGACGAAGAACATGATGATGCAGACCAACGAAGACAAGATGATGATGATGACCTCCTCCTCAGGAAAACATGATGCTGCAGTTGAAAAATGCTGAGGAGGTCCAACACTTAGAAAAAATGGGCAAGAAGATAAAGGCTTCAAATGAAGAAACCTCCTGATCATGATAAATCAACCCCTGGTCAAAATGAGTGTCAACAAGGAGGATACACAAAAGGATGAAAGTCTTTGTTTGTTCATCTTCTCCAATGCTCCTACACCTATAAGCACATCACACAATACAACATACTTATTGTACAAAAAAACACTTACAATATTCATGAAGTGTAGACCACAAAATACTACTAAGCTAAATCTAAACTACCCATCATAATATGGAATGTTAATAAACACAAACATGAACTAACATGAATAATGGTAATGATAAACTAAGCATATATGCCATGCCTAATAAATAGAATACTAAGTGCCCACATACACCATAACTTTTCATGACTATTTCAAACATGGTCAAGCAAGTAAAAGCTAATAGGTCCAAGGGGACTAAAGGAGTGTCATCAAGGTAAAAGGCTACAAAGGCCAAACTCAAAAAAGTGACTGGGGCTAACATCAAACATGCAACTAGGAATGAAATCAAATAGGCAACTCGGGCCAAACCAAAATAAACAACTATAAGTGCTAAACTAAAAGATGAAGCAACAACATGTACTAAACTAAAAGATAAAACATCTAAAGGTGTTAAACTAGAAGATAAAATGATTATGGGTAATAAATCAAAAGATAAACTGTTATCACTCTGAGCCGCACCCTTGAAGATCTTCAAGCTTCTTCACCCAGTTGATACAACGGGATCACTTCAAGGTTGTGGGAGACCTATGACTAAAGTGAACCTCAAGAGAGGGCTAGTCCCTTGATGGATCACCTAAAATAAAACTAACCTACTGATGTTTGCTGGAAAAAAAGATAGAAAATGATACAAAACTGAACCCAAAACCTACTGATGTGGTAATACACCAAATGTTAAGGACTTGTGCTGTTGTTTTAACATACACACTGTGATCAATATGTTGACTAATAACATACACAACTCATGATTTTGGTATGTTTTCAGGCATAAGTGTTTCATAGGAAGGAATTTGAGTTTATGACAACATTTAGAAGGAAAAATCCACTAGTTTTCACAACTAAAACATGCATGTACTCAATTCACAAACTATAACATGCACATTCACATATAATACTGCATAAAAGCAATGAAAACATGACTAGAAATCAAGGATAAAACATTACCACATGATCACATCAATTATCTTCTAGATTTTGCACGATACATAGTTCTTGAGAAGGTAAAAAATGTCTTTATTCTTGATCAAAAGGTACAATATCAAGCTGATACAAGTTTGAAAATATTGATATTTCTTCAAAAATGGATTATAATGCTCTTTCTTACTGAAAAACCGAGTTAATGCTAAGTTTTCCAACTTGAAAGAACTCCAAATAACTACCCTAGGTGTCCACCTTCTCAATCCCCACATGGGAGAGAAAATAGGACACTATCTATCAAAAGTAAATGCCATTTGTTGCTGAGTCAAACCTCCTTGGGCGCCTAGGAGAGTCCTTGTCTGATTTGGCTCCTTGAAAAGCTACACCCCTGCATTGAGGAAGGACTTGCTTGACTTTTTCCATCTCCTTCATTCTACATGTTGCTCATTAGGCTCCTAGATCCTTGCAAGATGTTGGAACTACTCCCTAAATACTTGGATAGTTGTCAAACTATAAAGCCTCATAAGTCATGTAAAAGCATTTAAACCAACTCAAAAATAAATGAAGTAAATAATCTACTTAAATACAACATCGCAATAACCAAAATAAAAAAGAAGTAAATAATCCACTTAGATACAATATTCAAAGGTAAAAGGTGTAATTAATCCGCTTAATTACAATATCTCCAATAAAAGATAATCTCAAAAATATGAATCTCAATGTCAATAAATCTTACATATTCAAGTGCTTAATCTAGGTAACAAGCACGATAAAATAATATACATAAATCCTTTGGCAAACATGCCATAATACATCCAAAATAGGTACAATAAATGAGTACATCAATAATAAATAAATCAGTACACTGTGAAATTGCATGAACCAAGTGGTCCACCACCTGCAAACCAAGAGACGGGAACATGGCTTAGGTGCTTTTCCACCCAACCATGAAGTATTTACACTTCCCCGGATCCCTTCCTGAAATTAAAGAAACCCAACCCTACACGAAATGTCTAGCTACCTGGTAACAACTACAGGAAGGAACACCTGATGCAACCCTGATGTCTAAATGTGCAATTCTAAATAATGAAAAACAAATTGTCTCACAACAGGATGTGGCAGAGATATCAATAAATGAGTTTGCTAGACAATAAACATCTATTTCAATGTTATTCTGATTAGATCTAATCATTTCAAGTAACTTGGTCAATTCTTGAAAAAAAGAAAAGCCATCTCTGATAAATCCACATTCGGCATCGCAATCCCAAAAGTAACCCAATAACATTCCTAGATAAAAACTACTTCTTTTCCCAGAAGCAAGAAAATAAAGTAAAGAATCAAAAGTACAAGTTCTTAATCAATCCAATTCTCTTTTCCCATATCATCAAATAAGGAAAAATTACATACACTTTCAAGCAAGAATCGATCTTTTGAACATACAATGGCAATCATAAGTTTATCAATTGATATAGTTTTCTATCTAGTATTTTAGTCATTAAGTCTTCAAGAGTAATCATTCTAAAATATTAAATAAAAATAGTCCTCATGTCACCACTGTGACAGGGGCTGTTGCAAAAATAAAAGATGAACAAGATCATAGTTTAATCAATTTCCGGTCATGAATAGACATGTAATAGGTTTTTATCACCAGCAGTCATAGGAAGGATAATATAGAAGTCTATAGTCTTTATTTAATCTTACTAACATTTGCTTGTGGCAGGATCTACTCAATTTAACCAATAAGTTTGTATATACTATTCACTAATCCTCCTGTCATTTCAGTGATAGGAGCTATAACAGAATGGTAAAAACAAATAATACCAGAGTTTGTAATAGTCTGCTGTCATCTAAGATAATGGTTTCAAAAATAGTGTTTTGCACAGTAGTAATTAGGGAAAGTTTATGAAAATAATAATAACTTTCTTTTCTAATTGTAAAAATATGCATTTCACTTATAGTAAGGTCAATTTTTAACACAGAACTGCTTCAACCAACGTAAAAAAGAAACAGTCATAAAATAATTGCTAGAGAAAAATCTACAGTGAACTGGAGGTTTAATTATAGTTTTATATCAGTTTACTACTAAGATCTAGAAACAGTCCCATACTCTAGCGTAACATAGGGGTAATTGCCAAGTTTAAAGGAGTCAACCAAAGGTGGGTCTTATGTTTAAAAGAAAATATGTCTAGCCAAGATAAAGAACCAGGCGATAGCAAGAACAAGGGATCGATCTTTAAATTTCAACAATAAAATTTAGATCTGAATATCATTACTTTGCTGGCAAAGCGACAGGGATAAATGACAGGTCTCAGATAAACAAAGATTTAACAAGGAGAATGACTATCATGTCTTATCAGGAACAAAGTTTTATCAGCATATGTGGGTCAGACTATGGTTTAAGTTGTCGGCAAAACAAGGTCAATCCAACCAGCTTAAAACATGAAAATAAGATCTACAAGGGGTTCGATCTTTACCAGATTGCCCAAGAAACAAGCCAAACAACCATAGAATGGATGACAACTAGAATAGGGATCGATGGTCATAGAGAAAATAAAGGATGGCCAGCATAATTATAGGTGGCCAAGAATTCAAGCAGCCGATAGATACATGTATCTATGCACACATTCTGGTAGTGCGGCAGGAATATGGAGAGAAATTGTTCTCAGGCAAAACAAAAAGGGGGTTGAATAATGACAAACATACACCCAATCACAGATATAACTTAATACTTTTACAACCACAGAAAACATGATCCCTTTGAAAGTAAAACATGAAATAAAACTTGGAAATAGTATGCCGGTTTAATGAAGAAAATGTAGTTGTTATCATTGATTTCCTCCCTCTCTTTTGTCACGGTCTACAAACTTAATACTTGTTGCTAAAAGATTCATTTCTTGTTGCTAAAATCACCTTCCCTTCAGAGTTCATGGTGTGTCTCTTGCTGAAATTCGTGGGTGTTTTTCCCAACTGAGTGATCTGCTCTTTTTTATTATTTTTCTCTCTAACTCTTATTTTTGGCAGTCCAAGATTAGTTTTACAACTGAAGTTCATTTTCAGTTTGCATGAAAATAATAATTGAAAACTCACAGTCTTTCCTATTTAAAATCAAATAATAGCTATTTAAAATAATAAAATAATATCTTTGTAGCTTACTGTCGCATGGATGACAGGAAACTTATTTTAATTCTTTTATCAAAACTCTAAATATAATAATGTTATTTTTAATATTATTTAACTATTGTTATTAAAACAAAACTAATTAAATAATCAAGAAGAGAAATGCAATATAATATTGCTTATTTATCTATATAATTTAATATATATAAATATCTATTTATTTTTAAGGAACATATTGTCTTCCAAACATCTTATAAACAATATTTTATTATTTATTTAAATAACACACAATACATCATTTGAATATATTTTGAAAAGATATTAAGTTAAAGTAATCACATCATGCATTTGAAAACGATTAAAAATCATGCATTAATGCAATAAAAACCATTCAATAATGCATATGCAACTATGTGATGTGTGTGATTGCATCAAGGTAGTCCATCCATCAGCTGTTTCCAAGTGGCTAGATCATCTCTACCTCAACTATGCTCTTGTCTTCGATGAGTACCTGCATCCATTTGCACTCAACTCGACGTCAATAGGTTAGTGTCTCCAAAACATAGTGGAAGCAAATCATTGCATTTACACCAATATTAAATATTTAAAACAATTTCTAATTTTCATCAATATAACTCATAATAATTACCTCCACATATGCAAAATTACTTAAAGTAAAGTCAATCACAATAATTGTTCATTAAACTAGAATGATCATATTGTTCATAAAAACAAGCCGTGACATCCTTCCCCACTTGGAAGAGACATCGTCCCAATGTCTTATTAAACATCAAAACAATAAAGTGTCCATTAAGCACCAATAAAGTATCAAGGTGTCATAAAACAATAACATCAACTCAAAGTATCAAAGCATAACTGAACTCAAAGTATCTCAAACAATAATCAAACTCAAAGTATCATAATCCGTGCATGAATAAGAAATCTAAGCTATATCCTCAAATGAGGAAAAGATCTATCAATCTCCTCTGCATCCTCCCATGTGGAACTATCCTCAGAATACTGATCCCACTGGACTTTATATTGCACCACATCTCTGCTATGTAACTTAATGTTGCGCTTCCCTAGAATTCGAGTGGGCTCCACCAGCACCACTCCTGGATCCTGAACCTATAAAGCACGCCAATCAGAATATGTGACGCATCAGGATGATAAAGCTTAAGTAAAGACACATGAAAAACATTATGGATTCTAGCAAGTGCAGGCCGGAGAGCAAGTCTGTAAGCTACAGGATTAATTACTTCCAGAACTTCGAACGGTCCTACAAAACGAGGAGCAAGTTTGGACGCTTTGCCAAACGATACTAAACTCTTATGAGGTTTGACCCTCAAAAGACTTTGTCACCAACTGAAAACTATCTAAGAGTTCTATTCTTATCTGCATAACTCTTTTGATGATCTGAAGCTTGCTCCAACTTCTCCTTGATCAACTTCATCTGATCATCCATTTCTCTTAACATTTCAGGACCAATCACTAAGATGACATCATGCCTATTCTTAGACATGGGTAACCCTTGAATAAAATCCATACTTATCACTTTCCACTTGTGCTCAGGGATACTGTGCGGATACAACAATCTTGCTGGATGCACATGCTCAGCCTCGATTCACTTGCATTCCAAACATCAATCTACAAATTTTGTCACATCCCTCTTAAGTCTAGGCCAAAAGTATAAAGGTTTCAAACCTTCGACCATCTTTGTCACTCCAAGGTGACCTGAATAAGGTGCATTGTGAATCTCTTCAAGCACTGACTTCCTCAACTCTCCTGAATTAGGAATATACATCCTCCCCTGAAATCTCAATAATCCATCTGATTCAATAACATAACCATCAAACTGGTGATCTAAGGGGTCTACTTCCAAGCTTGTTTTACTCTTTCATAATGCTCATCCCTTTGAAGATTTTGAATCACTTTCTATTTCAAATTGGATCTCATGGTAACAATGGCAGCCAGATGTCTTCTCCTACTAAGAGCATCTGCTACTCTATTCTCCTTTCCTTTTATATACTTAATTCCAAAGTTATACTCACTAAGGAATTCTAACCATCTTCTCTATCTTGCATTAAGGTTAGGTTGAGTAAATATATACTTGAGCCCTATATGATCTGTCTTTAACTCAAAGGGCTTACCTAGAAGATAATGCCTCCACATCTGAAGTGCATGAACTATGGAAGCTAACTCAAGATTATGTGGCGCATAGTTGAACTCATGTTGCTTTAACTTTCTTGACTCATAAGAAACCACTTGCTCATTCTGCATCAACACTCCTCCTAATCCTTCCCCTGAAGCATCTGTTATAACTGTAAAGTGCCCATTAGGATCTGGTATGGTCAGGATAGGAGAGGTTGTGAGCTTTTCCTTTAGCATTTGGAAAGCTTGCTCACACCTTTCAGTCCATCCAAATTTCTTACCCTTCTTTTGTAGTGCGGTAATCGGTGTTGCTATGGTTAAGAAACCTTCCACAACTTCCTATAATAACCTGCAAGTCCCATAAAACTTTTGACTTCTAGCATACTCTGCAATGCAGGCCATTCCATTATTGATTTAATCTTCTCAGGATCAACTGCTATCGCAGCTCAGATCACATGACTAAGGTAGTGCACTTTATCTTGAAAGAATGTACACTTAGATAATTTACCATAAAGTTTTCTTTCTCTCAACTACTACAAAACAATTCTCAAATGCCTTTCCTGCTCTTCCACTGATTTAGAGTATATCAATATGTCATCAAGGAAGATCAACACAAAATCATCTAAACAATCTCTGAAGATACTATTCATCAAATTCATGAAAGCTGTTGGAGCATTAGTCAACCCAAATGGTACTACTGTGAACTCGTAGTGACCATATCGAGTCCTAAAAGCTATTTTAGAGATGTCCTCATCCTTAATCCGCAATTGATGATAACCGGATCTAAGGTCTATCTTTGAGAACACTGTTGCTCCTTTCATCTGATCGAAGAGCTCATCTATTCTTGGAAGTGGATACTTGTTCTTTATAGTATCTTTGTTAAGCATCCTATAGTTAATGCATAATCTCAAAGTACCATCCTTCTTCTTTACAAAGATTACCAATGCGCCCTAAGGTGACACACTAGGTCTAATGAACCCTTGATTTAGCAACCCCTGCAATTGAGCCTTAAGCTCATACAACTCTGTAGTAGTCATTCTGTAGGGTGCCTTAGATTGCGGCTCAATCCTTGGTAGTAAGTCAATTGAGAAGTCAAATTCTTTCTTTTGTGGCAACTCTGTCAACTCTACAGGGAATACATCTCTGAAATCTCTAAGGATTGGATAGTCATTGAACACTCGTTCTTCTTTATCAAGGTCCTTTACTTGGACAACATAAATGGCACATCCTTTCCTCTTAGCTTTCTTCAATTGCATAGATGAGATTTGTCTAAGCCCTAAAGGTCTCTTAGATCCATTAATTTCCACTTGATTCCCTAGGTCATCCAAAGATCTAACAACCTTGTCTTCACAGTTTACTAGAGACTTATGTTCAGTTAACCAGTTGATTCTTAGAATTACATCATAAGAGTCTAAAGATGCTACATATAGATTTACTTGCGTCTGGAAACTAGGAAGCTCTAACTCACTGTATGCTAGACATGAGTCTACCCTCTTTTCTGCACTATTGCCATATTGTACCATCCAAGATTTTTCCATATGTCCAGGTCTAATAGATAACTTAGATACTACTCTAGGATCTACAAAACATTATGTGGCACCAGTATCAATTAAAATGGAAACAGGTAGTCCATAGAGCTTACCTTGGAACTGGATAGATGCTGATTGAAAATCTACTTGCCGATTATCTATTGCGGCATGAATCTGATGTTGCGGTGCTCCTTGCTGATTCTTGTTTCCTCTTTTATGTAGAAATGCATTTACATAATGCTTTCCTCCATAGATGTAACATCCACCCTTAGGTGCTCTCGGTCCATCTCTTTCCCTCTGGTTGTTATTTCTGTTGTTACTGCCACCTCTTTTGTTTCCACCATTTCCATCCTGATAATTAATACCTCTCTTCAGATTCTTGATCTGTCTATTATTGTCTTTATTCTATTGACAGTTCTGCTGATTATTATTTGGTTTCTTATTTGAAAACTTAGCATCTCTTTGCTTACGGTAATTTGTTGTCTGCCGCAACCTCTATTCTTGCTTTATTACTTTCTCAAAAGTGACATCCATAGTAAGTGGGTTATGAATCTCCACCTTAGCTCCAATCTGTGGCTTTAATCCCAAAATAAAAGTGAATGAATAGCCCACTTCTTCCGCTATCTTTTGCTCGATTATTATCATTAGCTCCAACTCAAGAACTTGAACTTCTATCCTTGGGTTCTCATTTTGTATCTCAACCCTTGGGTTTTCATGAGTATTCTAACCTCTAGGAATTCCTCTGATCTCCTGCTCAAGAGTATTCATCCTCATGTCCTGTTGGGTCAAGAGATCAAGAATACAGTCCAATCTTGCAACTTGATCAATGTTTCTAGTATTCATGATGGATAATTTGTATCAAGTTCGCAACTTTAGCACAATAGTCCCAAACAAAGGCCCTAGTGTTAAACCTAGATCTCTGATACCAAATGTAAAGCCTCACAAGTCATGTAAAAGCATTTAAACCAACTCAAAAATAGATGAAGTAAATAATCTGCTTAAATACAACATCACAATAACCAAAATCAAAAAGAAGTAAATAATCCACTTAGATACAATATTCAAAGGTAAAAGGTGTAATTAATCTACTTAATTACAATATCTCCAATAAAAGATAATCTCAAAAATATGTTCATCTCAATGTCAATAAATCTTACATATTCAAGTGCTTAATCTAGGTAACAAGCACGATAAAATAATATACATAAATCCTTTGGAAAACATGCCATAATACATCCAAAATAGGTACAATAAACGAGTACATCAATAATAAATAAATCAATACACTCTACAGCGACACGAAAGAAGTGGTCCATCACCTGCAAACCAGAAGACGGGAACATGGCTCAGGTGCTTTTCCACCCAACCATGAAGTATTTACATTTCCCCAGATCCCTTCCTGAAATGAAGGAAACCCAACCCTGCACAAAATGTCTAGCTACCTGGTAACAACTGCAGGAGGGAACACCCGATGCAACCCTGATGTCTAAATGTGCAATTCTAAATAATAAAAAGCAAATTGTCTCACAATAGGATGTGGTAGAGATATCAATAAATAAGTTTGCTAGACAATAAACATCTATTTCAATGTTATTCCGATTAGATCGAATCATTTCAAGTAACTTGGTCAATTCCCAAAAAGAGGAAAAGCCATCTCTGATAAATCCACATTCGGCATCGCAATCCCAAAAGTAACCCAATAACATTCCTAGATAAAAACTACTTATTTCCCCAAGAAGCAAGAAAATAAAGTAAAGAATCGAAAGTACAAGTTTTCAATCAATCCAATTCCCTTTTCCCAAATCATCAAATAAGGAAAAATTACATACACTTTCAAGCAAGAATCGATCTTTTGAACATACAATGGCAATCATAAGTTTATCAATTGATATAGTTTTCTATCTAGTATTTTAGTCATTAAGTCTTCAAGAGTAATCATTCTAAAATATCAATTTACCTTGTTGTCATTTCTGTGACAGGAGGTTAAAAAAAACAATAAAAATAGTCCTCCTGTCACCACTGTGACAGGAGATGTTGCAGAAATAAAAGATGAACAAGATCATAGTTTAATCAATTTCCGGTCATGAATATACATGTAATAGGTTTTTATCACTAGCAGTCATAGGAAGGATAATATAGAATTCTACCGTCTCTATTTAATCTTGCTATCATTTGCTTGTGGCAAGATCTACTCAATTTAACTAATAAGTTTGTATATACTATTCACTAACCCTCCTATCATTTCAGTGACAAGAGCTGTAATAGAATGGTAAAAACAAATAATACCAGAGTTTGTAATTGTCTGTTGTCATCTAAGCTAATGGTTTCGAAAATAGTGTTTTGCACAGTAGTAACTGGGGAAAGCTTATGGAAATACTAATAACTTTCTTTTCTAATTGTAAGAATATGCATTTCGCTTATAGTAAGGTCAATTTTTAACACAGAACTGCTTTAGCCAACGTAAAAAAGAAAAACAGTCATAAAATAATTGCTAGAGAAAAATCTACAACGAACTGGAGGTTTAATTATAGTTTTATATCACTTTACTACTAAGATCTAGAAACAGTCCCATACTCTAGCTTAGCACAGGGGTAATCGCCAAGTTTAAAGGAGTCAACCAAAGGTGGGTCTTATGCTTAAAATAAAATACGTCTAGCCAAGATAAAGAACCAGGCAATAGAAAGAACAAGGGATCGATCTTTAAATTTCAACAATAAAATCCAGATTTGAATATCATTACTTTGTTGGTAAAGCGATAGGGATAAATGACAGGTCTTAGATAAACAAAGCTTTAACAAGGAGAACGACTATCATGTCTTATCAGGAAAAGAGTTTTATCAGCATATGTGGGTCAGACTATGGTTTAAGTCATCGGTAAAATAGGGTCGATCCAACTGGCTTAAAACATGAAAACAAGATCTACAAGGGGTTCGATCTTTACCAGATCGCCCAAGAAACAAGCCAAATGGCCATAGAATGGATGGCGGCCAGAACAGGGATTGATGGTCATAGAGAAAATAAAGGATGGCTAGCATAATTATAGGCGGCCAAGAATTCAAGCGGCCAATAGATACCTATATCTATGCACCCATTCTAGCAGTGCGGCAGGAATACGGAGAGAAATCATTCTCAGGCAAAACAAAAAGGGGGTCGAATAATGACAAATATAAGCCCAATCACAGATATAACTTAATACTTTTACCACCATAGAAAACATGATCCCTTTGAAAGTAAAACATGAAATAAAACTTGGAAATAGTATGTCAGTTTGATGAAGAAAATGCAGTTGTTATCGCTGCCTTCCTCCCTCTCTTCTATCACTATCTGCAAACTTAATACTTGCTGCTGAAAGATTCATTTCTTATTGCTGAAATCACCTTCCCTTCAAAGTTCGTGGTGTGTCTCTTGCTAAACTTCGTGGGTGTTTTTCCCAGCTGAGTGATCTCCTCTTTTTTTATTATTTTTCTCTCTAACTCTTTTTTTTTGGCAGTCCAAGATTAGGTTTACAACTGAAGTTCATTTTCAGTTTGCATGAAAATAATAATTGAAAACTCACAATCTTTCCTATTTAAAATCAAATAATAGTTATTTAAAACAATAAAATAATATCTTTGCAGCTTGTTGTCGCATGGATGATAGGAAACCTATTTTAATTCTTTTATCAAAACTCTAAATATAATAATGCTATTTTTAATATTATTTAACTATTGGTATTAAAACAAAACTAATTAAATAATCAAGAAGAGAAATGCAATATAATATTGCATATTTATCTATATAATTTAATCTATATAAATATCTATTTATTCTTAAGGAAAATATTGTCTTCCAAACATCTTATAAACAATATTTTATTATTTATTTAAATAACACACAATACATCATTTGAATATATTTTGAAAAGATATTAAGTTAAAGTAATCACATCATGCATTTAAAAACGATTAAAAATCACACATTAATGCAATAAGAACCATTCAATAATGCATATGCAACTACGTGATGTGTGTGATTGCATCAGGGTAGTCCATCCATCAATTCTTGCCAAGTGGCTAGATCATCTCTACCTCATCCATGCTCTCGTCTTCGACAAGTACCTGCATCGATTTGTACTCAACTCGATGTCAATAGGTTAGTGTCTCCAAAACATAGCCGAAGCAAATCATTGCATTTACATCAATATTAAATATTTAAAACAATTTCCAATTTTCATCAATATAATTCATAATAATTACCTCCACATATGCAAAATTACTTAAAGTAAAGTCAATCACAATAATTGTTCATTAAACTAGAATGATCATATTGTTCATAAAAACGAGACGTGACACAAACTATTCATAACCTCTTCAAATCACCTTGTAAATTTATAGGGCATGTGCTCCTAGAGTATGAATGACATCAGGACTTCTTGGAGGGCATGGGAGGAAAACCTAGTCCTTTCAGGACTCTCAAAACTACTTGATAAATGACTTCTTTCATGTTTATTTCAACTACTTGCTTTTCATTATCACCACCTACAGGAACCTTGACGCCTCCTCATAGCTAGAAAAAATAATTTGAGTGGTTGTTCAAGTCATTGGAGTAATGTTGAAGCTCTTTCTCCTCTACCAATTCCAAAAGGATGAAAACACAATGTGTTCTTCAACTATGTTGAAAAACACACTGTGTTATTCAACAAAGTTGAAAACTGTGCTACTCTGAAGGCTCTTGTCTGTCTTAACCTCATGATGGCCTTATGGCCTCTGAGATATCACCCTTGGATGACTTTAACACCCTCTCAATGCCTCATCAATGTCCTGACAATCTCTTTATCTCTATCAATGCCTTCTTTTATTTTTTCTCAAAGTATGATAAGACCTTTGATGCCTATGTCCTTTCATTGTTTTAAAACAACATGTGTTTTTCTTGTTCTCTATGTCATAGTCATACTTTACCCTACACAGTATAACTATCATTGTGTTATTACTTACACTATCATCAAGATTTCCCTCTATTGACCCTCACACTTTATCATGTTGTCCTTCCACTATTCTGCCACCATTGCTTGGTTTTACTACATCTTTGATTATCATAACTATCATTTGCATTCCTTGTTATCCCTCTATTCATGGTTCTATATACTCTTGATGCTGCACTGTTAATTATCAAGGTCTTTGTCTTTCCATACTTAACCTACAATACTCAGGCAGACCTTAAACAACACTAGCTCATGCACTTGTATCCTCCATAGTGGTAATAAAGACCTCTTAGTGCACTTTTACCTCTTGTCAATTTTCTCTAGCACACTGTGGAGGCAGAACACTATTCTTATATCTCACTGTCTCTTTGTGTCTCTTTGTATTCATTGTCTTCATCATACTTCTCTTGACAATCTCTAGACAGAGTTTATATCAGGTTTAGCATATTTTGATAGACTTTCATTGTGCCATGCAACCTTAGTCACTGTCTCATTTTACTCTTCTAGGGTTTCAAAAGGTTACTTCTTGATCTTATTGTCTAAGACAAAACCTAACAAGCTCTTGATAGCTTCATAACTCTGTTTCTTGTTAAAGATCTTTGTGAGCCCCCTCACCATACAAACTGACTATCATGGTTCTTCAAAACCTTCACATTGAAATGTTTCTCCTCATGCTACTGATCTTTTTGGAGGCTAAAACAAGGTTTACAAAACCCTTGACTGTCTCTTGTCAGGCTACATATCCCACAATGTTTATGCAGATTTACCAAATACCTATCAGACTTAGAACACTCCATTTGAAACCTTTTTGACAGAGCTTCCCTACTATAGCTTTGCTAGGGGTTTTAACATTCTCAAGGTTAAACCATAGATTTTTTAATAGCTTCTTTAGACCTCAAATGCATCATAGTCTCCTAAAAGGCTTCACAAATCTTCATGTTACTTGTATTGACCTTGAAAATGTAGGCATAGTCATTGAAAAAATAGATGTAAAACAAAACAACTTACTTTAGCTCTATATTGTATGTTGACTACCCCTCTATCTTACACCTCTTGTCCCATTGTCTTCACTGTCATGAAACCTTGCATGACTGATACATCATGCAGGTCTCTACCCTCTCTAATAGCTAACAATGTTGTCTTAATGTGGTATTTAAGTCATTGGCCTTTATCGTTGTTAAACCTTATCAAAATTGTCTTAGCCTTTTAAGTTCACTACATTCTTGACATGATCAAGACTGTCACAGATCTCTTCACCATTTATCATGATCTTTGCAAAACTTTGACACTTGGGTAGTCTCCAAACCCTCTATCAACTCTTTGTTAGCATATAGACTTTACTTCCACCCCTGGTTACACAGTCACGATTCTTCCTCATCTTATCAGTATATACTCTTCTATAGTCACACAAACCTTCAATGTCTTTTATCCATACACTATATGCAACTTTTTGAAGATCTTTATCCTCTCTTCACGCCATGCACAAGGAGAAATTCACCTCCATGAGTTCTCTTCTGCAACAAAAACCTAGAAAACCCTAAAGGATACGTGACAATGCAAAGGATGAGACTCAACACAATGCAAACCTATCTCCAGAACTGACCAGATGACTTAACTCGACCTCAGACATGAAAGACAACTCAAAACATGGTTAGTTTGAAAAGAAACTTTCACTCCAAGCATGCACACATGTTTTTTGACAAGGTTAAGGTATTTGTGGACGTAGAAAGCATTAATATTTTGAGCTTTGACCTTTTGAATATGCATTTACATGCCATTTGGAAGAAAAACAAGGGTAACTTGGTAACTCTAATGTTTTAAAGTCAATTTCAACATCCCTTTATGAACCTTAACACAAAACATTGACAAAATGAAACATATTCAACACATTTAAGTACATTTATCTTTTGACAAAGGCCTAGAACTCAACAATACCAAGGCAATAAGGTCTAGAGACTAAAATTCTTAACTTGTACCTTTAAACTAGGACCTTCAAGTCAAGAAATGACAAATAGTACCTTCAAGACCAAGCTTGATATCTAGGTTGCCTATTTGGGTCAGAGAGCACAAATAGGTAAAAAAAAACAACTACAAGGGCCAACTAAAAGATAAAATGGCTACAAGGTCCAAATTGGGATAAAATAGCTATGGGGTTGAATTAGGATAGCACAACTACATGGACCTATAGTGGACTTTATTGCACTCCATTTCTAAACATTTTCCCCTTGCATCATCCCTAGTCTAATTCCTCTCCCCAGGTTTCCTTCTCTTTTGGCCCTTTGTGATAATTCTTGATATGAGATATCCATGCATGGCCCCTTTTTCATAAAGTCCTTGCCTCATCCCTTCCTCATTGCATGATTTATCTTATGCCTCTACAGTGGCTCATCCCAAGTTAATTTCATGGTGACACTTTCATTCTTTGAATTATTTTTATCTTTCGTAGGGATGACATCCTTTTATCACAAACAATATCACTTCTATGCACCATTGGATCACATTCATCCAAAAGTTTGTTGGAGCTTTGGCGAGTTTGTGTTCTAGGCACCTCCATACCCTACCAATTATCTATCGTGCTCATCTAATGATTGATGGGAGTACGTGGGGAGGTTGAGCTTCATTTTGGTTGTGGCCCCACTATTGGTCAATGCCTTCATATGGTGGTCCCCCAAGATAACGATATGTGTTTTTTATTGGTCCCTAGCAATTGGAAAGATTCTCCCTAGAAGATGGTTCATGCAGTAAAAAGATCCTCAACTCATGATGTGGCATTTCAAGTTGGCCCACTTTGTCTTTGGATGGGTGGATGATTGGTCATCAAGGAAAAAAGTTGGAGGATGTGGCATTGTGCTTAACATCTCACGATTGACCCACAAGAATCAAGATAGTTCTTAAGACTATTTGATGTATATGATCTATGGTTCTAGTCATTTAGGAAGCTAGGGTCACATAATGATAATTCCCAGGATAGATACCCACAAGTTCCCCCATTCAAAAGCACCCTGAATTTGGCCTTC
Source organism: Cunninghamia lanceolata (assembly GCA_027924645.1). Lineage (NCBI taxonomy): Eukaryota > Viridiplantae > Streptophyta > Pinopsida > Cupressales > Cupressaceae > Cunninghamia > Cunninghamia lanceolata. The sequence continues at coordinate 639,359 of BSBN01001159.1, read as the reverse complement.
ATTCTCTAAAATAAAAAGTAAGAAAGGACTACACATGCCAACAAACTCTAAAGTATTTGTAGGGGTAAGTCAAGGATTGGATTTATTGTTAGTGAATGGTTAAAATATCTTGATAGGGGATTTACAGGTAAATTTGACTACGTAGACTCAAGTGTATAATGAGGTAGGGAGAGGGATAAGGAAAAATATGATCTTTGTTAGGGTTAGCCGGCAAAAGATATCAATTAAATGCAAATAAAGATTAAACAGAGGAATGGAAATACATAGAAATAATAACAGTGAGAGACAAGTTTTAACGTGGTTCACCCAAACTCGGGCTACATCCACCAAACAAAGAGTCCAATATTATTATCTAGTAAATCAAACCGATTACAACCAGCAATCCCTGCAATTCAATACCGCTGCAAATGCTACAAAATACAATATCAATGGAAACCCTAACCCTTAGCTGCTTTTATCAAGCTTTTTGTCGGTTACAAAAATAGGGTTTTTTTTTTAATTTTTAATTTTTAATTTTTATGTCAGTCAATGAAAAAAAACTCCCGATGCCTTTATAAAATAATAAAAACCGTGTGAGGTTTCGGGGCGCTGCCCCTTGACCCCGTAGGAATTTGGGGGGAAACCGCGCTGATAAAAGTGGGGTAAATTTAACCTCCGAGTCTGATTAGGCTCCATATAACAACAATCTTAATGACATAAGTGGTCTTCCTACCATTAAGATCTTAATGACATAAGTGGTCATCTTGCCATTAAGGCTCCAACCCTCTAGAGTTGATAATGCAATTCAAGGAGGCACTTATTATATCAGATTCAAATATAATCCTCTTGCACCAACATAACAATGAAATCTAGGAACATGTGCCAACTTCTGAAAGAGAATTCAGTGCCATGAGGAGGCTCCAAGGTTGTGATAGGTGCCCTATTGGTATGAGGCAATCTTATGCCTTTGGATTCAGTGCAAGGCATTATGTTGATTGTGGCATTCTTTCCTTCTCTCAACTTATTTCTTCTAATCTAGCTATAAATGTAATGAGCTTGTATGAGCTAGTGTGAGAAGATTTATGGGTGAAGGCATGCTATTTTTGAGTTTTGATCCTAAGGTCCATTGTATTTCTTTTATTCTTGAGCCTCTGATAATGATAAAATGTGCAACTTGTGTTTACCTTTTGCATCATTGTTAAGTGTGTTCATTTTGGCAATTGAGTTATTCTTGTTCTTTATGTTCCTTTGTTTTTCCTAGTTGTCTCTTTCTCTTTTGTTCTCCATTTGCATTAAGGTAGACTTAGTTTGCTTGTCTAGAATATGTTGACCTATTTTGAAGAAATTCTCAACCTTCTATAGATTAATGAATATGCATATGCCATTCCTTGCCTCTCATTGTTACAAATGTATTCCATTTCATTGACTATTAGATTATGTGTTGATAATCTCTATGCCATGAAGAGATTTCCTTTTCTTGGTGCATCACCACCTATAGATTAGGTTTTTATTTTCTACATCTTTTTCCCTTTCTTATGTGTGCATGGTTAGTGAGAGCTTGTTAAAATATTACAAAGGAGTTACTATTTTCAACTCTAGAGATTGTCATGTGTTTCAAGTCACACCAATCATAGGATCCCCACTATTTTTCTCTAGACAAGATGTTGGTATTGAGTGCACTTGGTTACATTATTTGAACAATAAGTTGTTTTATATGCATGGTGAGATGAACCCAAAGTCTGTCTTTTTGGTTTGTTCTATGCAACAATGTTAGTTTCATATTCTATGGTTTGGGTGGAAACCCTAGGAAATCATCACTTTGGGGAATACAACATCCACCTAGTGACTTTTCTCATCATAGGACCCTATTCCTCTATAGCTTTAGGTCCATTTGAGCATGTCTTTGGGTGCCATGGCTACCCCAATAAATTTACCTTTTGTTACCTAGAATTCCAATGGACCCCTACAACTTGCATTGAAAAGGGATTGCATCCCTCAATCTACTTTAAGATCATTCTGTCACATTTTTGGAGATGGTATAGTTTCCCCTACTAATCATATTCATAATATTATTAATCTCTATAAGACTCATGGTATTATGATTTAGGATGTTTCCCTCGACTTGTTGACCATGTCCATTAAGGGCAATGCACTAAGTTGGTTTTGACGAGAGGCTCCTACATCTATCTCCAACTAGGAATAGTTTGTGGATTTGTTTACACAAGAAATTCAAGGAAAAGGTAGACTTCCCTTATTTGATTGAGCAACTCACCACCATAAAGAGAGCTCTGATGGAACCTATGGATAACTTCAACACTAGATTCAGTAAGGCTTGGGAAAGGATACTAGTTAATGTGTGTCCTCCTCTAGGTTTTTCTTTTATCTATTTTAAAATCTTTAATTTTATTTGATGAATAAGTTTCTATATTATTGATTAAATAATATTACACATATTCACAAAAAAAGTGTGGGTGGATGATGTCATACCCCAAATTCCAAATGGGGAAAACCCAGAACAAGAGAAAACAACAACAAGCTGCTAAGAGGAATACACTATAACACTAGTAGGAGGAGGAGGAGGGTCCTGGTCATTAGGATTTCCCCATACATCAGAAGGGTCCAAAGTGACATCAGGGATCTCCCAACCATCATTATCTTAATCATATTTTTTTATTTTAAGCAGAGGATTGATTGTCTTGAACATGAGAAATAACTAGAGCTAGGTGTGGGAATTTTCTAGAATCTAGCCAACCACTAAGCCCGCAGCTAGGAGCCTAGGGAGAAGTAGAGTGGTGGTGAGTGGGATAAGACAACCCACATTGGAATTGATCCCTAGAATGCCTTGTAGGAGGAAGGGAAGCACGAGAGTGGGCATCTTGGTCCCCATGGGCCAAATGACTACTCCTCAATGACGCCCTCGAGGTGGAGAATGGCCTCGATTGGAGGTAGGAGTCGAATGGACCCTAGCCATAGTGCACATGGAATTTCCCTCGTGGTCCAACAACACCTAGAGGTGTGCCACCTCAAGTGCTACCTTGTTGGCTTGCACTTGAATTTGCATGAGCACATTAGAACAATTAATAGCTTTAGTGGATAAGGAGAAATTACAATCAATAGAACAACCTAGAAATAAAGCTAAATTTTTATCCTTCCAAATGATGAAAAGGATCTCTACCTTGAAAGCATGCCAAATTTGGGTATATCTAGAGGGAATTAAAGGCTAATTCCCTAACAAAATCATCTGGAAGGAAAAGGGCTTAGGCTTGAAAGGCCTAAAAAAATCATGAATCTAGGCCCAAGTAGCTTGAGCTCTGAGAGAAAACTAGAAGAGCTCTAACTTCAATATGGCTTAATGTAGACCCAACCAGAAGGCCTTGAAAAATAATACACTAGGCAAAATGAGAAAGCTTCACCTCTAAAATAGTCAACCAAACTATCTAAAATTTACATTTCCAAATGCTCAGAAAGGATTGAAGCAACCAACACTGATTTATGGTAGGAACCATAGGCAATTGAGGAGAAATCCATGCATAACTCTTTGAGGTCTTGTAATTACAAAATGGTGTATCAAGATACCATTTCCAATCTTTCCGCCATGGCTTGAAACTAATAACTCCCACTTTATGAATCACATTTGGGGGCACAGAGTCTATAATGACTTGGAAAATTTTGTAGTTCTAATTAGACAAATGAAACTTAGATTTAGCTTCAGGATATGAAAATGAATTCTTGGTATTTATCTTTAATGGTTATGATGCTTAGTGGGGAAACCCTCCCTAGTGCCTTTAAGATAGTCATCTAGATTGAGAAGGACCTAATCCTAGTGGAGAAGATACGCCCAATACTTGTAGCCCCTGTGTTCCCTTCTCTTTATACCATAGACTTTTCCAACCCCCTTTGTACCATCAAGATTTTTCTAATGGAGCCCATCATTCTCCTCATTTCTCTCTCCCTGGAGTGCTTTGACTAGAGAAAGATGGATGAGATAAAATGCCTTATTTTGAAAATTTCTAACAAGTTGATGGAATCTTATAGACAACTTGTAACTCAATGGTACCAGCCTATCTATCCAACTCTAGCACCTAATCTAACTAGTTGTTTCATTCCCAAACTTGCCCTAAAGTTGCACATACAGCCTAGCTTGTGCTTCCCTCCTTTTATAACAATCCTAATAACCAAAGATCAATATTCCACAATGCAAGGGAACAATGATTAGATGAGGAAATCAAACTATCCTCCATATATGAGACAACAAATGCTAGCCAACTCTTGGAGGTAGAGATTAGTAATACATCCTTGGTCTTGGATAAGACTGACAAATACCTATATGAGGATGAGGACTCATTCTACCCTACAAAAGAGCCCCTATGGAAGGAAATTCTCAAAAACCTAGAGGAGAATAATGTGGCGGATCTTTTTGAAGAACTCCCTTATTTTATTGAAGGAGAGAGAACTACTAAGGGAGGACCATCTTGGTCAATGCTTGAGTTATTTCCTATGTAGTCTAGTGGAAGGCCATCTTCAATGGAAATTTTAATAAAACAATAGACAACCAAGCTATCAAGGTCTCTATGAAATTCAAGATCATTTTAGGGACTGTCGTGTAGCTCAATCCAAATTTTAACAACCCCTAAGACCATACAATCAAAGCCCACATACCTTTAGGCTAGTCAACGCCTCAAGATTGGTCACATGGAGCGCATTTATGAGGAGATGTGACTATTTTTCTCTACCTATAAATGGATTTCTTCCATTTTTTGTAAATATTTTTATTTCATGTTTCTCATATTATTTTGCAGTAGTAGTAGTTTTGGTTCTTGTATGTGAGTTTTGTTGGGGACGGTTTGAGGTTGCTCCCTAACAAAGTTATGCTCGTTTGATCTCCATAGAGAAGAGTGAATGTGGTGTATAGTGGTGTTACTCTCCTAGTAAGAAAGTCCCTTCTAGCCTAACTCCATGCCCAATAGGATAAGGTTTGCCTTTTATGTTTCTAGGATTTGTTCTTTCCCAAGAGTGGAAAATCCCACGTGAGTTGATAAGAAATGTAGTACAATTTATTACACTCCATTTTTACTTTTTCCCTTGCACCATCCCTACCCTTGCCTCCCCTTTTTAGACAATTCTTGATACAAGATAACCTTGCATGGCCCCTAATTCATAAACTCCTCACCTCATCCCTTCCATATTGCATGATTTATCTCATGTCTCCACTGTAGCTCATCATAAGATAATTTCTTTGACACTTTCATTCTTCAAAGTTTCCAGTTTCTACAAGGATAAGGTTCTTTTCTCACAAGAAGTATCACTTCCATGCACCATTGGATCAAACTCATCCAATAGTTCATGGGATCTTTGGTGAGGTTTGTGTTCGCGACACCTCCAAACCTTGCCAACCATGTATCGGGTTCATCTAACAATTGAAAAGAGTTTGTAGGGAGGTTGAGCTTATTTTTAGTTACAACCCCACTATTGGTCAATTCCTTCATATGGTGGCCCCCTTCAAACAATGATATGCATTTTCATTAGTCCCTTTGAGCAATTGGCAAGGTTCTCCCCATATGATGGTCCATGCAATAACAAAATCCCCAAGTCATGACATGGCATTTCAAGTAGGACCACTTTTTCTTAGGATGGATAGATGATTGGTCATCAATGGAAAATAGCTTTAGCATTTGTAAATCCTTCCTAAATCAAAATGAGGTTAAATTCAAGGTTACATACACTCAATTAATGAAGTAGGAAGGATTCTATGGTTTTTATGTTGGGTGTTGAATTGGTTTTCAATTTTGGAGTTTGGATGATTTAAAATATAACTTTTAGGATTGAGTGGATTTGGATGATTTTGATGTGGATTTTAGGATTTTGGATGGACTATATATTTGATTTGACTTTGAAGACCTAAGATCTTAAATGTTTGGATTTTGGAACTTTGGATGGATTTGATTTATGGATGATTGACTTTGGATGTTGGTAAATTTGATTTTGAAGATTGGGGGATCTTAAAGGTTTGAATTTGGGATGAGGTGATTTGGATTTTTGGAAGATTTAGGACCTTAGATGGGTGTGATTTTGGATGTTGAATTGATTTTTGATTTAGGATTTGTTGGATTTTGAAAGATTTTGGATGATTGGATGAATTAAATTTTGAGATTTTTTATGTTTGATTTTGTTTGGATTTTTAGATGTTTTGATGGGTTTAGCACAAATATATAAAAATAAATAAACATGAGAACCTATTTTATTCAAGTAGGAGTGTCTAATCTTGTGAGCCCATGAATATACCTAGATCTAGGCATGGATAATAGGGCCCATGATGAGGCACTAATCACTTTTGATCATCAATATTAATATAAGGCATGAGAGGAGAGCATATGTGGCCTACTATCTCATTTCTAGATGTACCTTGTGAGTAACTTCCTAGGGAAATCCTCATTATACCTTCCGATACAAGAGGCCCAAGTCTATAAAATCAGGGTGCATGTTTAAAGGCATCTTGGATTGAGAGGGTAACCCAATTTCATCCTTCACCTAGCAAGCTAAAAATCTTCTTTCTATCTTAGCTAAACAACAAATGCACCCTATAGGGAGTATCTGCCGATTCTCTCCCCAGTTTATAGACCCCACTGAAACACGTGGGTTCAGGTTGACACTTGGTGATGAAATCCAAGCCATGACCACTTATAAAAAGAAAATAAAAAAGTGGCAATTGCTTTTGATCTCCAAGATTACCCTAAGGCATGATGAGAGAGCATACATAAGGCCCCTTTGGGAGACACAAGTGGAAAAATGCATTTTTGATCCTCAAGTTCACCTTACAGTGCAAGAGGAGAGCATACACAACCTTTTCCCATGAATTGTCACATCCCATTGTTTTGCCTAGTTAAATATGGATAAATTGAATGATTAAGAAAGGTAATTGAGTATGTTAGTTATCTTTTGAATTTAAATGAAATGGTTTCTAGTAATATTTAATCATTTATGAAATTGTATTGATGCCAATTTGATGATAACAAATTATGTATTTGTGACAAGAAATACTAACACTCTCTCCAATTGGAGAGAGAGTATCATCGGGGAGAGGGAAATTAGTTGTTTGTTGGTGTCATGATGTGAAGGGATCTGTTCACACACTCACTTAGGAGCATGTAGCTAGGATTGCTTTTTTTGAGAGTTTAATTGATATACTTGTAGTTTTGTCTAGTGAGCACCTAACTGGGTGGGTTCATGGTTGCTCCTCATATATTTCACTTGACAAATATTGTCATGATGTGATTAGTCTAGTTGTGGGATTTAGATTCAATTCGGTGAAAGATAGTAAAAAATTTGCACACATTTATAGAATCCTTCTTGGCTCTTGTTAAGAACTAGTCATTGCAGATCTAGTGATTGTGGCAACATGAGAATTAGAATGAATGGTTGTATTGATATTCCATTCTAAATAGATGGAATTGATTCCTTTGAATCCTTTGTAGATCCTTGGAGGCTCTGTTGCTTTTATCGCCTTGGCCTAGTCCAATAGATTAGAACATTGGAAACTTATTCCTTGCAAATGACAGTGTAGAGATGTGGAGGAGTGTGTGTTGTTGGCGTAGTCAATGTCTCTTCCTTTCATGCAATGTTGGCATGCAATGGACCCCTATATGTATTTAAAATATTTATTTATAGCCTTTTGTCATCAAATTTTGGCATTATTTTCAATCCATTTTATTAAATGTGCACCCTAGCAAGGCTCATGTCGAGCAAAGTAATTCTACAAGTACATTTACTTGGAGCTGCTTGAATTATCAATTTTTAGGGACAAATGCATGATGATACCATATATTTGTTAATTTTATGATCAGATGTAATGCATAGAAAATTAATTCAAAATCAACACAAAGACACAACAGATATCCTGGGAAAACCCTCCTCTTGAGGGAGAAAAACCTAGCCAATAATATTACTTATATTATTGAATTACAAAGAATGTCTCTTCTACAATAGAGGCCGATATGAAAGCCAAGTAAAGCACCACAATCTGATGCAACTACAGAAACACAATGGTGTAATTCGCTAATGATAAAACTCAGCCTTCTACAATATCAATCTGCACTTGGTGAAGAACTCACACTTGAATATTCAAACTTGAGAATGAACAATGAATGAATGGATGATTAAATGAGTTACAATCAATGAGTATATATACAATGTGAAGGGAGAGACATGACCCTTCAAAAACAACATGTCGGCCTTATTCCAAAAGACATGTCAATTAATTTATCCAATCAATGTAAGGAGAACGGCTGGAAGGATACACCTGACGCTGCTATCAACAACACTCCCTCTCAGCTAGGGAGGATACTTCCAGCTGCACAAGACATGTCACCTCATCATGATGTCTATCGCAATGGCTACACCCATATGTGGAAAAGAAAGATACCACCTCATCGTGATATCAAATATCACCTCAATATGATATCAACCATAATGGCTACAACCATGTATGGTATGTACAAGTGTTCATCACTTGCATGATGTTGTCACCTCAACATGACTTTCACCATAGCTCTCCCAGAGGGTGAAACACCAGTACAAAAAAATCATCACGGACTCTCTCACGTGATGTTGTCATGGAGTCACACACATGACATCCACCATGGCTCTCCCAGAGGGTGGAATCAAGGGATTTCACCTCGAACTTCTCTTACCGAGAAGAACTCATTATCAAGGGATTTCACCTCGAACTTCTCTTACCGAGAAGAACTCATTATCAAGGGATTTCACCTCGAACTTCTCTCACATAGAAGAACTCATTATCAAGGGATTTCACCTCAAACTTCTCTCACAGAGAAGAACTCATTATAGAGGATCACTGATACTGAGACTCTTTCTCAGTTAAGGTTGTATTCTCCACTATACCAAGCTTATATCGAAAGTACACAAACTTTATCCTGGAGAGAGGCTTGGTAAGAATGTATGTTGTTTGCTCATTAGTGCTAATATACCTCAACTGTATAGCTTTCCTCAATACCATATCTCTAATATAATGGTATTTGATCTCAACATGCTTGGTTCTATCATGAAACACATGATTGACAAAAAGCTTTACACAACTCTGGTTATCACAATGAATGATAGTAGGCTCCATTGATTGTCCAAACAATCCTGCAAGGAGATTACAAAGCCACACTACTTCCTGAGCTATCATACAAGCTGCAATATACTTTGCCTCTACTATACTCAATGCTACCGATGACTGCTTCCTGCTGCACCAGGAAATCATAGCAGATCCCAAACTGAAGCAACATCCAGAGGTGCTCTTCCGATCAGTTGACATACCCTGCCCAATCAAAATCAGTATATACATGCAGCTTCAAGTCTACACCAGAAGAATATCTCAAGCCATACCCAACTGTGCCACGTAAGTATCTTAGGATATGCTTCACTGCAACTAGATGTATTTGCCTTGGTTCACACATGAACTGACTAAGTGCACTCACTGCATAGCAAATATCTAGTCTAGTATTAACTAGATACATCAATGATCCAATCAACTATCTGTACATAGTAGGATCCACCAGATCTGAACTAGCTGCAACCTCTTTTAACTTTAACAAATTTGTCTCCATTGGTGTAGACATGGACTTGCAATCCATCATACCAAATCACTTTAAGATGTCAATAGTATCCTTTCCTTGACTTAGAATGATCTCATCTAGCTTATGCCATACTTCTAAACCAAGGAAGTAATGCAAAAGACCAAGATCCTTCATTTCAAATCCTGAAGCTAACTCCTTCTTACATTTGTTAATGAGGTGATCTTCTCCAGTAATAAGTAGATCATCAACATAGAGAACCAAGATTAATGCTTCGCCATCAATTACCTTTTAGTATAGGTTTGAATCAGCATCATTCTTGGAGAAACCCAAGTTCATCAGGTATTAATCAATTCTTTTGTACCAAGCGCAAGGAGCCTGCTTAAGGCCGTACAAAGCCTTCTTCAGCTTGCAAACATGAGACTCCTTCCCATGAACCTCAAAGCCATCAGGTTGCTCAATATATACCTCTTCCTCGATTACACCATTTAGAAATGCTATCTTCACATCCATTTGGTGTATCTTCCATCCTTTAAATGTTGCAATAGTAATAATGGTCCTAACGGATGTAAAATGAGCAACTAGAGCAAAGGTTTCCTCATAATCTACTCCCTCTTTCTGAGAGAATCCTCTAGCCACAAACCTAGCCTTGTACTTCTCAATGCTTCCATCAGCCGCATTCTTGATCTTGAAGAGCCACTTAGAAGAAACAACAGATTTTCCTTTAGGTCTAGGTACGATGTCCCAAACATCATTCTTGAGGATGGATTGATACTCTTTAGCCATAACATCTCTCCATACTTGCTGACTAGTAGCTTCCTCAACACTGGAAGGCTCAGACTCAATAATTTGACTCATTAATAACACATAATCTGAGAACTTATGAGGTCTTTTGCTTTCTCTAAGAGATCTTTAGGGAGCTGCATATTTTCCTGCCTCTTGCATGGTTTCTCGAGCCCAAAGAGGCCTTTTTCGTACTACAACAATATCACTAGGTCCATCAGTTGGTTCCAAAGGCTCAATTGGATCATCATCTTCTTTTGGATCAGTAGCCTCCCTCAGAATCTCAAGAGTATGGTCAACTTCCATATCCTGAGGAGACTCTTGGCCTTCATTATCTATCTCCATATGAATGCCCTTAGATCTTTTGAATGCAACTTCCTCTTCATATGTAACATCCCTGCTGATCTCAATCAACTTCTGACTTCGAATGTAAACTCTATAGGCTTTTGAAGTCTCACTGTAGCCCACAAATATTCCCTTCTTGCCAGATGGATCCAACTTTGTCCTTTTATCTTTCGGTATATGAACATACACTGGACAACCAAAGATCCTCAAATGACTTACTTCTGACTTCACCCCTATGAATGCTTCTTCGGGAGTCATGTTCTCCAAAATGCGGTGAGAGCTTCTATTCTAAACATAAATAGTTGTCTTAGATGCTTCAACCCAAAGGCAGGTTTGCAGATCTTGGTCATGAATCATAGCTTTGGCTACTTCTACAATAGATCTATTCTTCCTTTCTACAACACCATTCTGTTGAGGATTGTAAGGGACACCTAACTCCCTCTTAATCCCTGCTTCAATGCAAAAGTTACAGAATCTTTCAGAGTTGTACTCCCCTCCGTTGTCAGATCTCAGAAGTTTGATCCTCTTCCTGAATAAGTTCTCTACCTGAGCTTTAAACTCTTTGAACCTCTCAAGTACTTCCTCAGATTCTTTAGATTTCAAGAAATAAATCCAAGTCTTTCTAGAGTGGTCATCAATAAAAATAATGTAATACAAGAAACCACTCAAAGAAGCAACAAACATTGGACCACATAAATCAGAATGAATGAGATCTAGAATACATTTAGATCTACTTTCTCTACTATGAAATGGACTTTTAGTATTCTTACCCATGGCACAACCTTTGCAAGTACCTTCATGCTCTTGCTTGAATTTTGGAAGACTCGTGACCATCTTCTCCATGATAGGTAGAGCCTGAAAGTGTAGGTGAGCCAATCTTCGATGCCAAAGATCAAACAAGCTTGAAGAATCATGTACTAATGCCTGAAGTGGACGAGTGCGTAGCCTATAGAGGTTCTCATGTCTAACTCCAATTACTCGAGCAGTCTTGAAGTTAAAATTCTTCATCCACACAAGAACTTTGCCTTCGGAGAAGGCAACTTGGTATCCCTTGTCTTCCAAGGCTGAAATGGAAACCATATTTTGCTTGCTGCCTGAAACATAGAGAACATCACTTAACTTTAGGGTAATTCTGGAATCCAAGTGGAGAGTAGAGATCCCAATCCATTTTACCGAATAGCTAGCATCATCTCCAATGATAACTTGTTCACTAGAATCTCTCTCCACCAAGTTTGATAAGTGCTCCTTAAAACCAGTGATGTGTTGAGATGCACCACTGTCAATCAGCCAAGTGTTTGTGTCAGTAGGTACATTGCTTGACAATGCCGAATAGAACAAGTATTCACATGAGTCCTTCTGAGGAGAGGCATCATCAACATCTGCAATGGTGGCCTGTTGCTTAGGCCTAGATGGACAATGCTTGGCAATGTGACCATACTTGTCACACCTAAAGCATTGGACTTTGGAGAGGTCCCTCTTCTTCTTGAATGCTGGAGCACCATCAGTTCCATTATCTTTGTTCCTCTTGAAGAATCCTTTCTTCCCATTCTTCCCTTTCTTCTTTGATGATTGAGAGGCAAGGACATGAATGTCTTCATTGGTAGAGCTTTGACCAATTCCTCTAGCGGCCAATCTAGACTCCTCTTGAATGCAATCTTCCCTCAATCGATCAAACTTGGGAAGCTTCGATCTTGCACTGATTCCTTGAATGTAGGATTCCCATGATGAAGGAAGACCATTGAGAGCAAGCATGGTCAAGTCTTTGTCATCAACCACATGACCAATTGTAGAGAGCTGATTTCTCAATTTTGAAATCCTCATGAAGTAAGCAATAACCATTTCTCCTTTTGCCATCTTCACATGATGTAGTTGTTGCTTCAATGCAAGAGCCCAGCTGGTGTTGTTGATTTCGTACATCTCCTCCAAGGTTTTGAACATGTCCCTTGTTGTCTTCAACTTGGAGATAATCAGAACAATATGATCTTTAACAGAGTCAACCAACATCTTCTTCTCCTTGATGTCTTTCTTTTTCCACTGCAACTTCTCTTCTTCCTCTGATGGTTCGGGAACTTTGGTTTCCACAAACTCGGCCAAGTCATTTTCTTCGAAGGTGAGCATGATTCTAAACCTCCATGATGTGAAGTTGGATGCTCCCTCGAGTCTATCCTCAATTTTAAGACCGTTCACCATCTTGACTAAAATAGGGATAGACAAAAGATATAAAGAAAATAGAGAGTATTGTTGTAATGAAGAATTTGATCACAATCTTCTTCAAACCTGCTCTGATACCATGTTAATTTTATGATCAAATGTAATGCACATAAAATTAATTCAAAATCTTGACACAAAGACACAACAAATATCCTGGGAAAACCCTCCTCTTGAGGGAGAAAAACCCAGCCAATAATATTACTTATATTATTGAATTACAAAGAATGTCTCTTCTACAATAGAGGCTGATATGAAGGCCAAGTAAAGCACCACAATCTGATGCAACTACAGAAACACAATGGTGTAATTCGTTGATGATAAAACTCAGTCTTCTACAATATCAATCTGCACTTGGTGAAGAACTCGCACTTGAATATTCGAACTTGAGAATGAACAATGAATGAATGGATGATTAAATGAGTTACAATCAATGAGTATATATATAATGTGAAGGGAGAGACGTGACTCTTCAAGAACAACATGTCAACCTTATTCCAAAAGACATGTCAATTAATTTATCCAATCAATGTAAGGAGAATGGCTAGAAGGATACACCTGACGCCACTATCAACAACAATATTATTCAGTGAAACTTGAAACTCTGTAAATTCTGTAAAAACTACTTTCAATCTCAAAACTCTGTAAATTCTATAGAAACATTTGAGTTTCACAGCTACCAACAGATATTGTTATACTCAAATCTTGCCATCTTAACCTAGCTAAATAGATGGCTTTTTCTCTCAGAAATCTTTCAATCTTGAAACTCTATAAATTCTGTAGAAACATTTGAGATTGCAGTGTATTCGATAGAGCTTGGAGTGCATGCACACTGTCTCATACTTTATTTCTAACAAGGAAATTTGTGTAGCTTTAACCCTTTCCATTACTGTTCCACGAGCATGTGTAATATTTCTGATAAGGAAATCTGCGTAGCTTTAATACCTTCCATTTTTGTGGGCATGTGTATTTCCAAATTTAATGCAAGAACATAAAGTAAGTGCAAGGGATGAGAGTACTTAGCCTTGTAATCAAAGAATGAATGAATCAAATGAAGACTCTGTCACTGGTATGGGAAATGATACTCCTCTATGAAGAATTTTGCATAGGACTCCACACCTTTGAGTGTTTTGCATAGGATTTGATCACTGCACTGTTTGATGTTATTGAGGGCTTTACTTAAACATTATCTACTTCAATAGTTAAATAGTCAATAGCAATTTTACACCTCATCCACAACAAAAAGTGGTAAATATTTGTCTTATTTTTATTGGCCAAAACTGACTTTTGACTGTTGAAGTGGATGATGTTTAAAAACAACCGTTGTTGAGTGTGTACCTTGCCCTATGGCTCATCTGATTTATCTTATTTACTTTGCTCTCTACTTTTATCTGATAATTTGATGGGTATAGATTACGTTTAAGTGGAGTAGATATCAAATAATATCAAGGACTGATAACTATAGAACTTGGTTTTAAAATGTTGATTCATTTTGGATGCAATCATTCATATTATATAAAGGTTGATTAACCCTTGAAGTGAGTCCACAATATTTTATGACTTGTTAGTGTGAAGCCTTTCTTTTACTTAAGAGTTGGTCACATTACGGAACCATGTTGTTGGTGTTATGTGATCTTGTTAAATTATAATGTTAATTGACCCAGGTCTTGAGAAATTTCCAATGACATCATTAATTATTCAATTATTAGACTATATTTGAAACTAAAGACCATTAGTAAGTAAATGGTTCCTCAAATTGATTGGCAAAGTATGCAAGAAAGAATAAGTTCTTAACAAACTAGAAAGTTAAGGCCCTTATTGATTAGATTTTTTTTCCTTTGTCTAAGAAAGTTGGACACGAGAATTGAGTTTCCTTGCTCTTGTGAGCATAGACCTAGAGTAGAGGGTTTATAAATTATCTAAGTGATTAGTTCAAGAAGGGTTGAATTTTTCTTCTTGATTGCCTCTTTACAAAGTTACATGTTCAAGGGGATTAAAATAGGTATAGTGATGTGTTGAGTATTGAGATAGTAATAAACTTATCACATGTGTGGGTAGTGAGTTTTTGATAATTCTATTGGTCAGAAGTGGTTTTGACTTGTTATGAACATCAGACAACAAGTTTGTAATAATAAAGGAAGTTAATGAGTGATAGTTGGTGACTTGTAATTGTTGGTGGTTGGTCTAATCATTTAACCTTGGGATTGATTTTCAATCAACTACATCAACTATATGATGTATCCAATTAACCAATAAGTATCACTCCACATGTGTATTATTGTTGTTAGTGTTGGAAATAACCCTTTTGTTTAAGAACTCCTTTACCATTGACCAAGGTTGGAAGTATATCCATGTTCTTGCTAGTTATTGTATGATGACAAATATAGATTGTGATAGAGATCATGGTTAAATGTCAAGATATCATCATGTGTTATGGACAATAATTAATGCATCGTTAGTCGTTGCTCCATAATGGTTGAGGCATTTATTGCCATTTTTTATTGTCATTGTTTACATAGTAAAATTTTATAGATTTGATAAAATTTTATGAGTTGAGATCTAGCATATTTAGAACAACTTGTTAGTTACTTGAGAGATGTGTATGGATAGGTACCTTTATGGAAACTTAGAGAAGGTAGGTTGTTCTACCTGCAGAAAATATGCCATAGTTTGAAATCAAGCATATGTTACTTTGCTTGATTTATATTCTGTCTTCTTATGGGTTTATCAATGGACATGTGTATTAGATATATAATTTACATGAGCATATGGGTTTGCTAGATTATCAGTGATTCATATCATGCACCAAATTCCTTCATGCATGTCACCACCTATTGCTAGATCCTTCATGATGGGTCGGGCTCCTCCAGTGGGGTAGCACAGGGAAGCTTAATGCTTCATGGCAGGGTGGATATCACCTTGATGATGCTCTCTCTCTCTCCATGTCTCCCTTGCAGATTTTATGTATAGTTTCAAGAAGTGTCAACCTAAAGTAGAATTTGTAATTGTTAATGTTTTAGTGATTATATATTATTCATTGATTGAATATATGTGATGAGATAGTATGATTAAAAAAAATTACTCCCTTTTTATAATAATTATTGAATTATTATTTTATAAATTGGTTGGTTCTTACATGAACACACAAGATAAAGAAAAATAAGCTCGACAAACAAAGGTTAATTCCTTGTTAAATAAAAATGTGTGAAGTGGTTTTGAATTTTTGCCTTCTACAAATGACCTACAATCACCACAAGTTAGTAGTTTTGTTATTTTTTGATCTTGGACCTATGAACCTACAAGAAAATAGGTCAATAAACAACCAAATGCAACCTACAAAACCAATGTTAGAGAGGTGTGTGTGAAATTGGGTCTTTATGTTATGATGATGGTTGCACCTAAAAAATCAAAGTCAAAAAAAGCTCAAAGAAATTATACCACTACATAGAGCATGAAAAATATGAACTTCTAAGAAAAACACCAAAATCTAAGTCTTTTTGTGAAAGTTATGAAGCTTTGAAGCTCTAAAATTAAGACAACATAACAATAGTAGTGAGAAAACATAATTTCTAGAAAATATAGGAAGCATAAAAAAACTAGTTAGACCACCACGAAGAGCACACAATTCTACCTTATTTTAAAAATACTTCAGAAAAGACCTCAGTATGATTGAGAAAATGTTGTTTGAAGTTAGCCTACTTGGTAAAAGTGCAATGGAGGGGGGGGTCTAGGCCTTAGGTAGCTAGCTAGTGGCCCATAGACGGTGACTTGGTGGCATTGCTAATAAAGGTGGTAGATGGGCAAGCAAGTGGTGATGAGTGGGTTGTAGAGTGGGTGGTGACTAGGCTGGAGGGGTGGCGATCAAGTGGAGCACAAGGGGTCATATTTTCTCTGTGATGGAGCGATTCTAACAAGTAATGGAGGACAGGAGAATAGGGACTATGGTGGGTTTGGCAGAGTGGTTGAGTAGAGGGATTGTGGTGGCAGACAATGTTAATATGTTGTTGAGCAAAGGGACTAGCTATAAATGTTTGGTTGAGCTTAGAGGAGCTGTCTAAATTTTGTCCTATGGTGGGGATTCCTAGAATTAGTGAATATTGGTGGCCGGGGCTCCAAAAGCACTTGCAGGGGCTAACAAGATATGTAGCCTTCTATGTAGATTTTTTAAAATAAAACAAGTTGTAAAAAAGTCGTTTGTTATTTATTTTTGTTCTAAAAAAATATTTTAAATTTTTTATTAAAAACTATAAAATTAATAAAAACATAAATAAAAAATTAAGAGATTTTTTCACCCGCACAAGTGTCCATACAGCCTTGTGCTATGTACTCGGGGCTAAAAATTTGTCTTTTTACAACTTCTCCAAATTTGACAAATTTTATATGGTTTTATACATTTATGACCCTTTCGGACTTAATGGTGAGGTCCATTTTACATCAAAGTGCCTTGAAATACAAACGACCTACAAATTTTCTAAGAAAAACCTACACTCAAAATCCATCAAATCAAGCTAAAAAAATCTACAAAACCAAGGTTAGATTAGGACCACGGGGTCCCATCGAGTGTGCCAAAATGTGTATGCCAAAATATAGAATAAAATAATATAACAATGAATAAAATAAAGCTCTTATTCTACACTCTAGTACACCTTCGATAGAGTAAAGAAGATGCAAAATAAATGGAAAAAAGAAAGAATAAATCTTGAGAAGAGGGATGTGGTTGCTTAAGAATTTTGTAGCATAACTTTGCTTTCTTCCACCTCATTGATTTGGTTGAGAATGATGATTGATTTATTGATTGATGAAATAAGCTTCATTGGACAAAAGTTGCTACAAAACATAGACTCTTGACTTTGTCAAAAAATTCTTGAAAATTCACACATGAGTTTTGGAG
The DNA here is from genome assembly GCA_027924645.1 of Cunninghamia lanceolata. Taxonomy (NCBI): domain Eukaryota; kingdom Viridiplantae; phylum Streptophyta; class Pinopsida; order Cupressales; family Cupressaceae; genus Cunninghamia; species Cunninghamia lanceolata. The sequence continues at coordinate 621,578 of BSBN01001159.1, read as the reverse complement.
GTACATATCTATGATTTTATTTGGAGATTTGGGACAACTAGCTCCTCTTATGATAGACCACCATATGATAGTAACAAATGTATTAAACTACTATGGAAAAAATTCAAAATAGTTATTATTTTAGATAAGATATTTAGACAAAAAAGAGAAGGCGAGGACCTATACGCTCAAAATCATGACTCTGGTTGCTTGGGGCTATTAGGTCAGATTTCAGCACGCACACGGACCCTTCCCTCCTTGCCACGGGGTGATTCGCCACGTCACTCTCGCTCATGTGGAAGTAGCTAGTCGAGAGGAGGCGAGACACGGCGGGGGTCTGGCTCGTTGGAGAGATGGACTTCGCGGAGAGGGGTCGGCAGGTTCTGTGGCCTTTGTTGTTATGTGCTAAGTTGAATGTTTCATTCGATTGTAGTTGTAGTTGAGATAACCCTATGACCCGAAGGGTCACTAGTTTCTCTTCTCCTATTGGGGTTTCTTAGATTCCACCTCTGTGTAGGTAAGCGAGTTTGTTCATTTATGTCTTCTTGTCTCTCTATGCGTTGGATGAGTTCTCGTTGTATCTGGAGTTGTCTAGTTTCTTCTAACAATAAGAGGATGAATGGGCTTCCTTGTGGTAGAACAAATGTTTCTTGTTGTGGTTGTGGATGAATCTCCTCAATCTTGTCACGAATAGCCCTCACCCACTCTCCTCTCACTCCTAAGCACATTCGTGAATCATGATAGAGGTAGATGTGTGATTATGATTACTAACCTTAACTAGATTTAGGGTTTCGACCTAGGGTTTAGTTTACCTAGGGTTTGACTATGTTTAGACTTTGTGTTTACCTTGTGATGTGATCAAGGGTTTGATTGAATCATTTAACCATGGTTACCTCGTGATGGTATCGAGGGTTTGCAAGTTTGTCTATTCTAGAGTTTCTATATGCATGCAAAGTTAAATGATATGCAAAAGTATTTTTGTATTTTTTAGTATTTTGGAAATGAAAAGTGCTTTTAAATCTATGAAAGGGAAATATGAATGCAATCTAATATGACTTTTCCTAATGCAATCTTAATCTATGTTTTTTGGTTTTTGATTATTTTGAAGTAATCTAATCTAAAAAGGGAAATTACTTCTTCTAATAATCTAGATCTAGAAATATGAAATCAATTATTCTAACATGCAAGACCTAATTATCAAGGAAAAAATAAAATTTAATGTTCCCAAGAGCAAATTTGGTTTTCTAATTACTATGAATTGAATAAAACAATGAAGGAACTTGAAAGAAATGAAGATTTGTGTGACTCCACTACCCTCAGAAATCCTTGATATTGGCAACCTCAAGTCCTTTTGTAGCAGTGGGAGATCCTCTTGACGACAAAATGACACAAAGAAGCAAAAAGAAGCTTTGATGAAGCTTGAATGAGCTCAATGAGAGATTTGGTTGAGCACAATGGTATAGAATGAAGAAGCGTAACGTTGCTTGGTTGAACAATGAATAAAGCAAAAGGCACCTTCGTCCTGTGAGAGCATTTGAATGCTAAGTTGGAGAGCAAAAATTGGCAAGAGTTGTGTGCACAATAATTTGCCTCCCTTTGTGCTTGAGGGAGGGGGTATTTATAGGTTTGAGGAATGGGATTGATTGAGAAGTTAACTCATTTGATTGATGAGTTAACAAGGATGATTGGGGAGTTAACAAGGTTGATTACCCAGTGAACTCAACTAACTATGGAGTGATAAATCAATTATAGCTTATCATTGAAGAGGAAATGGAGATGTGAGGATGCATGAGATTGATTGAAGAGTTAATTTGAGATCAAATGGAGCTAATTATGCATGTGTGGGTGCATGAAATAGTCAACTCCATATTAAGCATAAAAAATCATGCAAACTGGAAGAAAAAGGGTGAAAACGGAGCTAAAACGAGTGATAAACTCGAGTTTTCCCACGGCTGTGAAAATGGCAAGGTCGCCCCTTTTGCCAGTAGGGTAGCCAGGGGGCAACCCTGGGGGAGATTCAGGCTGGACAGGGTTTTCTGAAGAAAAGGAGGGGGAGATGAAAGAAGAGAAGAAAAGGAGGGGTTCTGCCTCCGGAAACAGGTCAGTCATGTGCAAGAATCCAAATCTCCACTTGCACTTGTAGGATCTCTCAGGAGAGATCTGAAAATAATAGGGGGAGATTTGGATTGGTTGAGCTAAACTGAAAACTGAAAGTGGGAGATGGATAGGGGGACCTCTAGAAGGGTTCTAGGGGGTGCAGGGGGTGTAGAGGATGAAAACTCACCTACAAGACACTCACACTTGGCTTAAGAGCAAGGTCGAAAGATCAGAAAATGCAAGTTGACAAGTGTCGCAACAAGTGTTGAAAAGCGTCACAAACGGGGAGAGAGAAATTGACAAAGAGGAAACAAACACATGACAATAAAGAGGACACATCATCAAGAGGTTTGCTACTTAAAGGACATTATTTCATGCTTACATGTACGTGACAAGGATTTGAATCATCACAAGGGTCCTTGTGGAGGTTGTGCATGATTTTTGTGCTTACATATTTGCCCCCTCAGGGACGGTAGTCTACATGAAAGGTAGGTACCGTTCCCAAACTAGGCTTTACCTGTTGTCGATTTTCCCGCAATTTGTACCTACAATAACTAGTATTAGTCTAGCATTTAAATATATCAAAATAAATAATGAAAACTGAAATGATGAACTTACCTTGAATCGTTCGAGTTCGACTAGTTGTTTGCTTTTGTCGGTTTGGACCTATAGGGATGAAAGCATGCAAAAGATGCACGGAAGAGATGCATAAAAGCAAAGAACTAATCTAAAGATGCATAAATGAAACTAAGTTAAGGGCAAACAAAGCAAGTCAATTTGTGAGATCGGAGCGAAACAACAATGCAATCATTTGTGTGAGCAGTCGTTAGAAATGTATCATCGAGGAGATCACATAGATGGCCGCCTCTTCATTCGTGGAGAATCGGGTATGCAATTAGTGAAAAGCCCTTCTCTAAACCCTAGTTTGAATTTTGTGAAAAATCTTTTGAAATTGTCTATTTTTGATGATTTTCTCTATTGCATTGTATTTGTCTTGTCATTTAGAGCAAGATTGGTTTTTCGTTTTCTGAAATCGACTGAAAATGAAGTTTTTAGAGCAATTTTTGGTTGAGGGATCTTCCTCTAGGGTCACCCCTTTTGTCAGGCAGGGTTGCCCAGGGGAGATCCTGCAAAACAACAGGGTCGCCCGGGGGAGATCCGGAAAAACACCTGGGTCACCCCTGTTGGGCTGATTTTGACTAAAATTTCATGTTGTTTACCGCTTGTTTCACTATGATCTAACATGATGATCTTGATGTGGAGTTATTAATTGCTAAGGGTGTAAGAGTCATGTTAACCTCCAATCTTTGGATAGAAGCAAGTCTTGTAAATGGGGCTCTAGTATATCTGAAATATAATATACAAACTTGGGAGTCAAGTTTGACAATTACTCAGGAATACAATTTAAAGATGAAACTCCACATATAATTTTAATTACAACAATACAAAGAAGACACACAAACCAACTACTTTTATGGTTGGCTTGGGCATTAACAATACACAAATCACAAGGATTGACTCTTTCAAATGTCACAATTGACATAGGATAAAAAGAAAGAATATAGGTGATTTTGTGGTTGTATGTCGTGTAAAGTCTTTAGAAGGACTAAGATTATTACCATCATTTACATATGACTGCTTTGAAAAGATGAAAAACAAAAACAACTTTCCAATCAAACTGATGAAGAGAGACTAAAGTTATTAGAAGATAAATAATGTCATGGACTTATTACAAATTTGTTTCTATGAATATGAAATAATTAATTGTTTCACATTTTTGTGATGTCTATGATGTGTATGGCACATTTTGATAAATATTAAACGATTCTTTATTTTATATTTATCTTATATAAAATTATTACTTTGTTATTAGTCAAAAGAAAATAATTGATTCATTAAAATGATGTTGGATATTTTTTCTATTTTTACATATATTTAAAAAACTAGAAACTATAAAATTAAAAATAAAATAAAATATTGGAGGACTCACATTTGCTTTTATTTATTTCTTCACTAAAAAAGGTTAAGACAAGACAAGATATTTAGGGTTTTGTTCTGCTCTGCTCTGCTCTGTTAACCACATGAAGATGGAGATCGTGCACAACTTCAAATGGTTGTTTAAACAGGTAACTTCTTCTCATTCTACAAAACTATACAACACCTCATCTCAACACACACACAAATTTAATGTTGTGCACTTCACTCAGTCCATTACTGCCCTCTGTAAATCGGGTAACACAAACAAGGCCTGGGACCTTTTTCATTCAGCCATAACTGAACGCTTTCCTCTCAATGTCGTATCCTTCACCGCACTTTTAGATGGCCTTGGAAACTCTGGTGATATCTGTAGAATCAACTCCCTTCTTGCTGAAATGAAAGAGATGGAAATACATCCAGGTGTTATCACTTATACCACTCTCATAAAGGCTTTGTGTAAACGGGATCAAATTGATGAAGCACTTGATATTTTGCACAGAATGAGGCACGCTCGTTGTTTTCCTAATATTGTTACATACAGCAACCTGATTGATGGAATCTGCAAAAAAAGTAGAGTAGATGAAGCACTTGTTTTATTTGCTGAGATGATACAAGCTGGCATTTCTCCTGATGTTATTGCGTACAATGCCCTAATTTATGGTCTCTGCAAGGTGGGTAGAGAAGATGAAGCTCTCAGGTTAGTAGCAGGAATGAGACATGGTTACTGCTCTCCAAATACTGTTACATATAACACACTGATTGATGGTCTCTGCAAAGTAGAAAGAGTAGATGAAGCTCTAGGATTAGTAGCTAGAATGATACAAGATGGCTATTTTTTTGACGCCTACACTTATAATAGCCTGATAGATGGCTTTTGCAAGTCTGGAAAAACAGACGAAGCCTACAATCTGTTTGTACAAATGATGGAGTTTGGTCCTTTTCCGGATCAAGTGAATTTTAACGCAATTATTGATGGACTGTGCAAGGATGGCAGGATGGAAATGGCTTGGGATTGTTTTCATAACATGTCCAAAAAGGGTTTGCAGCCAAATGTAATTACTTATAATTCTTTGATACGTGGCCTATATGAACTGCATGAGGTGCAAAAGGCTCAAAAGTTGTTTAAAGAGATGCTAAGAAAAGGCTTCTCCCCAAACGTTTTTACCTACAGCACTCTGATTGCTGGTTTATGTCAGAGTAACAGGGAAAATGAAGCATTAACCCTTCTTTCTGAGATGGAAAACAAGGGACATCTTCCTAATGTAATTACATATAATACTCTCATATGTGCATTCTGTAGAACAGGAGACATGAACATGGTAGGAAAGATGTTAGAGGAAATGGTGACTAGGAATTTGAAACCTAATGAAGTGACATACACTACAGTCATTGATGGTCTGTGCAAGGCAGGAGATCTTTCTGGAGCACATCCACTGATGAATAAGATGCTTAATGAAGGCTTGACTCCTGATGCAGTCACTTATAACTGTCTGATTGGTGCCCATTGCAAAATTGGTGAAATAGATAAGGCTTTGAAGTATTGTGTAAACATGAAAGTGGTTGGTATTCCTCCAACTGTTGTAACCTATACTAGATTGATTGAATTTTTTTGCAAGGAGAACAAACTTGACATGGCTTTCTCAATGCTGAATGAGATGAGAACAAAGGGTTTGGTTCCAAATGTTTTCACATACAGAATATTATTTTCCACCTTCCGCCAAAGGCATGACCTTGAAAAAACTTTTTGGTTGATGGATCAAATGAAGAAAGAAGGCTGTGCTCCATGTGATGTAATTGTCCGGATACTCGACTGGCTGGCTGATGTTGGTCAAATGAAAAAATTACGCGATTTTGTAAATGATGAATCTTTTATTATTTCTAAAGGAGTATAACTCTTATGCCTTGGTGAATGCTAGCCATATCAAATCAATCTTGGGTATATATTTTCCCAGCTAGAAATTGATACTATGCACTCATTTCAGGGTTACTCATGTATAGAACCGTAGTTTTGTGCAAGTATGGGAAAGTTGATAAGATAATGTTAGTTATATTATTTTTTAGCTTGACAAACGCCAATTATATATGGTAGTATTGAATGAAAGCATAACTTGATGTTTCCGTTTCATTATTGAAGATTGTTTTTCATCAGTAGGTTACAATTGCAAGCAACTGTACTAAAAAATCATCAAATAACTTTAAACTTTTTAATTGCTTAATACTTAGTATGAAGTATTTTAGGGCTAGCACTACAAAAATTAACTTATAGAGGTAGTTGTAAAGGTGTCTTATCACATTCTTCCCCAACACCAGAGCAGCCAAGTGTGTCCATTCATACTATTTAATATGCAATTTGTTTCATCCTCTTCGCTTGAGAAGAAACATATAAAATTGAAACATCTTAGATTTTCAGAATCCAAGTAGTCTAGCCTCTTAAGGGTTTATATTTTGACAAACAATAGCATATCTTGTATCATGAATTTATGTTTTGTCATTGTCTCAAATCCAAGACGTGAATCAGGGATGTTTAATCTATTAGAATGTGAACATTTTGAGTATGGCTGCTCATTAGATAATCCTATTTAATACTTCTCATCTGATAACTCTACAATGGACTTCTCCTTAATCTTTTGTGTGCCCTAGGGTTTTTTTTGTTTTCATTGACAGATGAAGTATACTAATTGTCATTCCATTCTTCATCCTAAGATGAAAAAGGCAGAACCATTTGGTCAATAGCTCTGATAGCCCCTTCCAATGCATTTTTTTGCATCCAACCCTGTAAGTATCAATATCTTCTCCAGCAGAAAAATCATAGCATTAAAGGAGAAGATGAATTCCTAGATAATCATTTACATATCAATTTGTTCACCCCAGCATACCTCTTTTTGCTGATTCTTCCAAAAATGTTTTCACTTACATAAACATGATTTAATGCACTTTGATTTCCTTTCACAAAAATATCCTAGAAAAAGAAGTCTATTTCAATGCTAATATCTTTTTGCAATCTGATAGAGGGAAAAACCAAAAATCCCATTCCATCAAATATTTCACTTATAAGTTAAAACAAAGTTGTTCTTGAGCATATAACAAGGAACTTTGGGCCTGACCTTTCATAGCTTTCGTGGTCTTTGGTAATAGAAGAATAGAGAGCGTCATTCTTATCAAATGGGCAAGAGCTTCGAAACTGCATCAGCTAAAAAGATGAAAGCCTACAATAAATAACTTCAGCTACTCAGTACAATTACATGAAAGCCTGTTATATCATGAGTTTTAATTAAAAGCTTCCACAATAATAAAAATATGGTAAAAGTTATATTTAATTTATTTTGACTTGCTATAAACATTAAAATAGTTTATTAATATTGAAGGGCCTGAGTCTAACTGGTGAGGATGATAGTGTGTTACGTCATCCTCCAAGGTTCAAATCCTCAGAGGTGTGATTGGGCCAGGTTTGATCGTTGGGTGACTTTGACGGATTGGATTCCCCTGCTCATGATAGCTTTAGCTGTGATAGCTTTAGCTGAAGGAGGCTTGAATAGATGTACAGTTACTAATCATGTTGTGATCCACTTAAAAGGTAGTGAGACTTTTGACAGATTGTATCCCACTGTTTGTAGCAGCTTATAGTTGAAGGAGACATCTGGAATAAATGTATACTTACTAATCATGTTGTAATCCATTTAAAAGGCAGAAATGTTGATATTTAATGTAACCCAGTTGGACCCATTAAGAAAAACGTTTATTAATCATTTAGCTTTGTGCTTTTGGATGCTCTTGAACACCTTGGAGATTTCTATGAAATTTCTCTAGAATCATTTCACCTCTTAATAAAATGAAAGAGATGGAAATTAATTCCAAGATCATAACTATAACGTCCTGGTGAAGGCCTTGTAAAAGTGGAGTTAGATTGAGGAAGCGCTAGTGCCTTTTCACAAAGTGTTATGTGCTCACTGTTTTCTAAAACTGAAAAGACCAATAATGAGAAATATACAATGCTGGAATAAAGGCCAATAACTGCATATTTATCTTCACAGAACCAACTGAAAACATGATAATTGCCGCTAAATCTAATCGACTGTAGAAAGCAGATCATGATAGTAAAAAAAATTGCATTCATGGATGGATTGCGTTGCTTATCTTCCTCATCTAAAACTTGATTGATGGATCTGAGAAAGTAGAATTTTTATCCATTTTTTCTATAGCAGAAAGCATGTGTGTCGGTTCATATTACATGGATACCAAGCTGTCTTGTCCTCTTTGTTTGAGAACAAACATATGGAATTGAAGCCTCTCACATTTTCCTTATCTAACTAATCTAGCCTCTGGGTGGTCGTTTTTTTGACAAATAATATCATCTCTTCCATTTTGATATTTCTGATCTGTGTAAATGTCAATTCTAGAAGGCAAATTGGGTCTATTTAGATCCATAAGAATGTGTACTTTCTGGGTATGGCTGCTCAATAGACTTGAAAGATAATCTTATTTAGTACTTCTTGGCTAACAATTGTTCAACAACCTTCTCTTAATCTTCTGCATTTTGAAGATTTTCTTGTCATCAACAACAAATATAAGAATCATACTAATTATCATTTCATTCTTTAAAAATATGATGAAACATATAGGTGCATTTTATTCTTCTTTTACAACCCTGTCGATATCCATGACTTCTACAACAAAAATCCAAGTATTGATTGATAAAAATTAGCTTATAGATTATCATTTACCTTTAAATAGATTCAACCCAAAGTACTTATAGAGAATTATTCTCATGTTCCCATTTAGCTGATTCGATGCAAATTGACTACCTTTCTCTTTAAATGTCCCACAGAAAAGACGTCTACTCCAATGTCGAATTCTCCAAATTGATGGTGACTGAATTCAAGGAAGAAAACAAAACTTCTATAGCATATAAATTTGCCCTGAAAAATGTTCTTCGGCTTACTGTCCAATAACTTCTATATCATATAAATTTGGCCTTTCGAAGCTCTCACGATATTCGCCAGGAAAATAAATGCAATTTTTTTATCACTTGGTAATAGTGATAAAACTTCAATGGCAAGGGGTACTGTGACGAAGTACCAGTAACAGGTTAAGTTAATAAGCAGTTAACAGACATGTAGAATATACAATGAAAAGCAAAACAAATTGTTCGGAGACACATAAACATTGATTTTATTTACTTTCAGTAGTATTTCAGATTACAAATATTCTACCTATTTAGAAGAATGTTATAAACATGCAGAGACTCTGCACAATGAATCATAAGCCTTTTCAATGCTCTGACATGAGAAAAGGTATGGAACTCCAGCCGAAATATTACAAATATTCTACCTATTTAGAAGAATGTTATAAACATGCAGAGACTCTGCACAATGAATCATAAGCCTTTTCAATGCTCTGACATGAGAAAAGGTATGGAACTCCAGCCAACCGCTAGAACCTCCTAAGAATCCTCATCTTGGTCAACCTCTTCTACCTTTTGGATCTAATGCATCATAAATAGAATCTAGAAAATTTGGTAACAAAAACATCATCCATTACAAAACCCAAGACAGATCAGTGAATTCTATAATAAAGTGCATAAAAGTAAACTACAGGAATTTAAATGTTGTTAATCTACTTCAGACTAATCTATGCTAACAAATACAAAGCTGGGACATATTACCATTAATGTAAATTGGACATAAAAACCATAACTAACTATAATGAAATGAAACAACAAAATGAAATTTGTGCACATAGTTTTCAGAAAATTTATCGTTGGAAAGTAGTTGTGCAGGTTAGGAGGATGTGCAAGATCAAATTATAGATCTCACGAACAATCTTTTCCATGCAAGGGCATGGCTGCTTCCAAGTCTAGGTGCTACAACCCAACAAGCAAGGTGATAGGGCCCTACAGGGGGCTAGAGTCCTAGCAGGTTTGGGTCTTGAGCTTTATGGATGATGTTTGTGGATGTCTGTAGTTGTCTTCTTTAGTTGCAAATTGATGCAGTTGTGACCAGGGGGTTTTATCAAACCACCCAATCATGTAGCCCAAACAGTATAGGAATTTCTACATGACAGCAATATCCACAATCACAACAAATTTCAAAGAACTTTATTCATGTATGCAGCAATTTCCAAAACAGGATTACAAAATACATTTCAATTTATAATACAATACTTTCTTCTCCCAAAACATCCACAGGCCAGCCAGAGGAGAACTTCAAACTCCTTCATCAGCATTTTCCTCTTGATGTCGTATCTTTCAACGTGCTTTTAGGTGGCCTTGGAAACTCTGGTGATCTCTGTAGAATCAACTCCCTTCTTGCTCAAATGAACGAGATGGATATACACAAATTCTCATAAAGAATTTGTGTAAGCGGGGTCAAATTGAGGAAGCACTTGATATTTTGCACAGAATGAGGCACGCTCATTGTTTTCCTAATATTGTTACATACAGCACCCTCATTGATGGAATCTGCAAAAAAAGAAGAGTAGATGAAGCACTTGTTTTATTTGCTGAGATGATACAAGCTGGCATTTCTCCTAATATTATTGTGTGCAGTACCCTAATTAATGGTCTCTGCAAGGTGGGTAGGGAAGACGAAACTCTCAGGTTAGTAGCTCGATTGAGACATGGTTACTGCTCTCCAGATATTGTTACATATACTACCCTAATTGATGGTCTCTGCAAAGTAGAAAGAGTAGGTGAAGCTCTAGGATTAGTAGCTAAAATAATAAAAGATGGTTATTTTCTTAACACCCACACTTATAACAGCTTGATAGATGGCTTTTGCAAGGCTGAAAAACAGACGAAACCTACAATCTGTTTGTACAAATGATGGAGTTTGGTCCTTTTCCCGATCAAGTGACCTTTAACGCAGTTATTAATGGACTATGCAAAGATGGCAGAATGGACATGGCTTGGGATTGTTTTCATAACATGTCCAAAAAGGGTTTGCAGCCAGATGTAATTACTTATAATTCTTTGATACACGGCTGTAATGTCCCCTTCTAGGAACAATACTAAATTTACCCTAAAATTCAAATACCCCAAGTTTAGGGTTAGGGTTTCGGAATTACCATTTTTATTACCTTCAAATTTGCATCATTCTTGTGCCCTAAATCTGCAATCATAACATAAGAAGCACATATACAAAATATAGGTATACAAACATATCTCTTGAATTATTAGTGTTAGATAAGATTTCCCTGTATTCAAATTTATAAACAATATTCCATTTATCCTTTCACTCAATTCCATTATAGTGGTGATGATAAGACATTCCTTGGCACATGATGCCTCCATGCAGGCTCTTACGGGGGGCATGACAGATCACATGTTCAGTTCCTCCATATAGGCCCTACGAGGGTTTGGCAGGATCAGACTGTCATACAAAGCCTCCATACAGGCCCTTACGGGGGGTATGGCAGGGGTGCAGATCAAACTTACCCCCAGACAAGCCTTGGGGGGTATGGCAGTACTGCTTGCCTCTGGTCTGTTTATCATTTCCCTCCTGGGATGGGTGGTCATATTAAAGATAACAAGAAATATTTATATGGATTCAAAGCTGACCTGTTCATGGTATTATATATGATGCACGATAAATATAATGGCCTTGAATGTATTTTTACTTGCAGATCTGAGTCTATAATGTATGATTGTCACAGTCTGCTTTTTATTTCCAAGTCGAATGCTCTCAATATTTCCAATGCTTGCTGCTTGAAGGAATGGGAATTGGTGAGATTATACCATGATATTCTCTTCTCTGAATTATATACTACTTGCCTTTTATTTCTGTCTATTATACTTATATTATTCAGTAAATATCTTATTCCTGATTCTATATTGTAGATCTCATTGACTTATATGAGACTGCTGTTCACAGAGTTTGATTTTGTATTCTTATATTTTCTTTTTCTGTATTTTTCTGCCTCCCATCGATTACATTTTATGACCCTTTATATCCCTTAAGGTTGTATGACCATTGGTCAACGGTCACAACCTTTCTTAAAAGATTTTATTGTTGTTAACATCCTTTGTAAAGATATATATCCTAAAAACATTTATGATTTCCTCCAAAGAGGAATCACTGTTGCTTGACATAATCGCTGCCCAGAAATTTATATATGGATCGCTACATTTTTAGTCATAAATCTGCCTTTATAGTATCGCTGCCGTTGTATGCATATTTATTATATTTATATTTTATAATTATATTTATATGTTATATATTATATGTTATAATATATGATACTAATAATATATATTCATATTATCATAACGTATATTTGATACTAAATTGTCAATGTTTATATATATATAAAATTCAATTTGACTTTATTGTTTCATCATGATGTTTAAATCTTTAATTTAAACAATATCTTAACATCGGGACATCACAGCGGCCTATATGAACTGCATGAGGTGGAAAAGGCTCAAAAGTTGTTTAACGAGATGCTAATAAAAGGCTTCTCCCCAAACGTTGTTACCTACAACACTCTGATTGCTGGTTTATGTCAGATTAACAGGGAAAATGAAGCATTTACCCTTCTTTCTGAGATGGAAAACATGGGATGTCTTCCGATGTATTTACATATAATATTTTGATATGTGCATTCCGTAGAATAGGAGACGTAAACATGGCAGACAAGATGTTAGAGGAAATGGTGACAAGGAATTTGAAACCTAATGAAGTGACATACAATACAGTCATTAATGGTCTGTGCAAGGCAGGAGATCTTTCTAGAGCACATCCACTGATGAATATGATGCTTAATGAAGGCTTGACTCCTGATGCAGTCACTTATAATTGTCTGATTGATGCCCATTGCAAAATTGGTGAAATAGATAAGGCCTTGAAGTATTGTTTAAACATGAAAGTGGTTGGTATTACTCCAGATGCTGTAACGTACAATATATTGATTGTTTTTTTTTGCAAGGAAAATAAAATTGACATGGCTTTCTCAATGCTGAATGAGATGAGAGCAAAGGGTTTGGTTCCAGATGTTTTCACATACAATATATTATTTTTCACCTTCCGCCAAAGACATGACCTTGAAAAAACTTTTTGGTTGATGGATCAAATGAAGAAAGAAGGCTGTGCTCCGAGTCATGTAACTGTCCGGATACTTGACTGGCTGGTTGATGTTGGTCAAATGAAAAAATTAAGCGAGTTTGTAAATGATGAATCTTTTATTCTATCTAAAGGAGCATAACTCTTATGCCTTGGTGAATGCTAGTCATATCAAAATCAATCTTGGGTAAATATTTTCCCAGCTAGAAAATGATATTTATGCACTTATTTCAGGGTTACTCATGTATAGAACCAGAGTTTTGTTCAAGTATGGGAAAGTTGATTAGATAATGTTAGTTATATCATTTTCCAGCTTGACAAATGCCAATTATATATGGTAGTTTGGAATAAAAGCATAACTTGATGTTTCCTTTTCATTATTGAAGATTGTTTTTCATCAGCGGGTTACAATTGCAAGCAACTGTACTAAAAATAATCAAATAACTTTAAACATTTTAATAGCTTTATACTTAGTATGAAATATTCTAGGGCTAGCACTACAAACGTTAACTTACAGAGGTAGTTGTAAAGGTTTCTTATTGCATTCAGGTTGTTATTTTTCTGTTATCTCAAAATTAGGCATCTATAAGGTGCCCTCATAAGCAACCTAGAAACTGTATCAGAACTAGAATATGAGTTGTGAGTTGTGGCAATCCAGGCTGTCAATTGCTTATTTAGCTTTTCTTTCAAGATTTCTTTTGTTGCCAATATCTTACTCTGTGCTGACTTATTTAACACAAGTTAACAAAAACTAAAAAGGCCAAAATACTATGCTGGAGTTAAGGTTGGTATCTGCACATCTAGCTTTAGGGAACCAAACACAAAATCTGCAGCTAACTGATATGACCATAGAAACCAGATCATAACAGTCAAAAGTTCTTATTTCCTGCCACGACCAGGTTGTCTTTGTGCTTTTGTTGATAAAAGTGTTGAGTTGTTTGTAGCTTCGATCAGATAACATAATAATAAATATGAATATATAAGTAATATTACTTATATATTCATACTTAATATGTATAAGGTATGTTAAGATAAATATCAATATAGCATGATCGAATGATATATTACCAAAGCATAAACATCTTCTGCATTCTAAACGGTGATTAGTAACTGTTAAAATCGGTGAAACCGATTACAATACAAACAGTGACAAAGTCACACTTGTGATAGGCGTGACTCCTTGAGGAGTCACGTCTATCACAGATGTGACTCCTACCGTCACTCACATATTTATATCAATGTCTTTGCCCTGCAATACTATGGATCGACACAAAAATTGGAAGTGTATGAGAAGTGGAAATTGAATCTGAAATACAAAAGAAAGAAATAAGTTAGGGGTCTGCTATATAAATATCCAACTTTCAGAAAATATCCAAGTCAGAGATTATAAGTTCGATTTGAATTTACAAAAAGATTGATTGATGGATTTGAGTATTTTGGTTTTCTTATCTCATTCTTCTCCAACAGCAGAACAGCCAAGTGTGTCCATTCATACTATTTAATATGCAACTTGTTTCATCCTCTTTGTTTGAGAAGAAACATATAAAATTGAAAACCTCTTAGATTTTCAGAATCCAAGTAGTCTAGCCTCCAAGGGTTCATATTTTGACAAACAATATCATCTCTTGTATCATGAATTTACGTTTTGTCATTATCTCAAATCTAGGAGGCGAATCAGCGATGTTTAATCTATTAGAATGTGAACATTTTTAGTATGGCTGCTCATTAGATAATCCTATTTAACGCTTCTCACGTAAATGTAATAACTCTACAATGGACTTCTCATTAATCTATACTAGTTGGCAGATGAATTATACTTATTGTCAGATGGACTTCTCATTAATCCTATTTTTTTTTGTTTTCATTGGCAGATGAATTATACTAATTGTCATTCCATTCTTCATCCTAAGATGAAAAAGGTAGAACCATTTGGTCAATAGCTCTGATAGTCCCTTCCAATGCATTTTCTTCATCCCAACCCTGTAAGTATCAATATCTTCTCCGGCAGAAAAATCACAGTATTAAAGGAGAAGATGAATTCGTCGATAATCATTTACATATCGATTTATTCACACCAGCGTACCTCTTTTTGCTGATTCTTCCCGAAATGTTTTCACTTACATAAAGATGATTTAATGCACTTTGATTTCCTTCCAAAAAAATGCCCTGGAAAAAGAAGTCTATTTCGATGCTTATATCCTTTGATTGGGGGAAAAACCAAAAACTTCATTCCATCAAAGATTTCACTTATAAGTCATAACAAAGTTGTTCTTGAGCATATAACAAGGAACTTTGGGCCTGGCCTTTCATAGCGAGTGACATCCTAATCAAATGGGCAAGAGCTTCGAAACTGCATCAGCTAAAAAGATGAAAGCCTAAAATAAATAACTCCAATAGAATTACATGAAAGCATGTTATATCATGAGTTTTAATTAAAAGCTTCCATAATAATAAAAAAATGGTAATAGTTATATTTAATTTATTTTGACTCACTATAAACATTAAAATAGTTTATTTATATTGAAGGGCCCGAGTCTAATTCGTGAGGATGATGGTGTGTTACATCATCGACCAAGGTTCAAATCCTCAGAGGTGTGATTGGATCAAGTTTGATTGTTGGGTGATTCTGACGGATTGGATCCCCTACTCATGGTAGCTCAGCTGAAAAAGGCAGAAATGTTGATATCTAATGTAATTCAATTGAACCCATTAAAAAAAAGTTTATTAATCATTTAGCTTTGTGCTTTTGGATGCTCTTGAACACCTTGGAGATTTATTTCACCTCTTAATAAAATGAAAGAGATAGGAAATTAATTCCAAGATCATAACTATAATGCCCTGGTAAAGGCCTTGTGCAAGTGGAGTTAGATTGAGGAAGTGCGTGTGCCTTTTCACAAAGTGTTATGTACTCACTGTTTTCTAAAACTGAAAGACCAATAATGAGAAATATGCAATGCTGGAGTAAAGGCCAATATCTGCATGTTTATCTTCAGAGAACCAACTGAAAACATGATAAGTGCAGCTAATCTGTTTGACTGTAGAAAGCAGTAAAATAATTGCATTCATGGATGGATTGCTTTGCTTATCTTCCTTGTCGAAAACTTGATTGATGAATCTGAGCAAGTAGAATTTTTATCCATTTTTCTCTGGCAGAAAGCATGTGTGTCGGTTCATATTACATGGATACCAAGCTGTCTTGTCCTCTGTTTGGGAACAACCATAGGGACTTGAAGCCTCTCACATTCTCCTTATCCAACTAATCTAGCCTTTGGGTGGGTGGTCATTTTTTACAAATAATATCATCTCTTCCATTATAATATTTCTGATCTGTGTAAATGTCAAGCCCAGAAGGCAAATTGGGTCTAGATCCATAAGAATGTGAACTTTCTGGGTATGGCTGCTCAATAGACTTGAAAGATAATCCTATTTAGTACTTCTTGGCTAACAATTGTTCAACAACCTTCTCTTCAATCTTCTGCATTTTTAAGATTTTCTTGTCATTAACAACAAATATAAGAATCATACTAATCATCATTTAATTCTTTAAACTATAATGAAACATATAGGCCTTTAGGCTTACGGTCCAATAACTTTTGGTAAGGCCTTCCGAAGCTCTCGTGATATTTGGCATGAAAATAAATGCAATTTTTTTATCACTTGGGTAATAGTGATAAAACTTCAATGGCAAGGAGTACTGTGATGAAGTACCAGTAACAAGTTAAGTGAATAAGTAGTTAACAGACATGCACTGTATACGATGAAAAGCAAAACAAATTGTTTGGAGACACATATTTCAGATTACAAATATTCTAAGAAGAAGATTACAAACATGCAGAGACTCTGCATAATGACTCCCAAGCCTTGTCAATGCTCTGACATGAGAAAAGGTATTGACCAAAGAACCTCCTAAGAATCCTCACCTAATCTTTTGGATCTAATGCACCATAAATAGAATTTGGAAAATTCGTTAACAATCTTGAAGTCTCAACCTTGCATCAGCGCCTTCAACCAAGTGTGCACACGAATGGAAATCATCTGCGTGAAGGTAAAACATTATGTGCAAAGCACTAGTCACTCTACAATCAAAATACTCCTGCACATACGCATAAATCTCCATAAGATCCCTTTTGAATGAACCACAACACTTGTACAAACCTGCTGAAAGATTGTTTTTTGTTTTCTTAATGTGCTTTGTTCTAGGGGAAAACTATACATAAAATAAAGTGCATAAAAGTAACTGTTGCAAGTATGGGACTAACCGGTATTGTCATTGATGTCAACATATTCATGTTGCATTAATAAGAAGGATTAGATGAGCTGTGTGCTGAGGATATTGAGAAAATTAGTCTCAATCAGGAACAGTGAAGAACAGTGATGACAAGAAGGTAAAAGTCCTCAATAGGTTGAGGATCAGAGGATGCGGTTTAAAGGGTTTGTAGATATAAGTCTTGAGATGCTCCAGTCAAATTTTTTGAGGTCCGCATGAAGATCTGAAGAAGTTATGGTCGCTCAAGTAGAACCGGTTCCGGGAGGTGTTCAGAGGTGACAAAGTGTCATAGATAGGTCCGGTGAGATCTAGAATTTCATTATCCCATTCTACGGATTTGAGGGAGTGTTGAGGATGCCCCTGTGAAGTATCAACTAGATTGGTTCGTGGTTTGAAGGTCCGGAAGAGCCTATTCATTTGTGACAGTGATGACAGACTGTGTTCTTGAAGCTCTGGATGAAGGAGAGAAGAATTCCAGTAGGATGATGAAGTGCTGATGTTCTTGGCGATTCAGGGAAGGTTATGATGATCTTTGAATCATGTCTAGTTCATGTTGGTGGTCCGCATTGAAGTTAGAGTTTGCATTTGAAGAATAACCACCGGATATTGGTGTTCTTGAGACTGGCCGACCGGATGTATTACACGTCTTGTGGATGTTCTTGTAGGTGTTTGCCGACTTAGATGATTGTTCCTAAGTCGACGCCTTGTATAAATAAGGGATTGTGAAGTCATTTTGAAGTGGGTCTTGTGGTGATGAGTGTGTGGTAGCGAGGAGAAGTGCGAAAGGCAGAGCAGAAGTATTGGGCTTAAATGGAACTGATTCAAGCATGGTGAAGATGCTATTCTCCAGTTCATAAAGGTGATACTTATTTCTTTGTAGACAGTGTGTCTCTTATAGGTAGTGAGCCTCTTGTGAGCAGTGTGCTTGGGCAGTGAGCCCTAATTGGCATGTGCCATTTTGTTCTTTCTATTCTTCTAACAGAGAATACATTCTTGGGTTAATCACCTCGTGGTTTTTCCCTTAACCGGGTTTTCCACGTCAAAATCTTGGTGTCTTACATGTTGATATGTTTCTGCTTTTGATTTGAATGCATAATGGTTCATGATTAATATTCTGCTAATCACTAAAGAAGATTTAAGTGTTTAATTTGATAAAGTTTCGCACAACTGATTCACCCCCCCTCTCAATTGTGTGCCCTAAGTCTAACAATTGGTATCAGAGCTAAGTTCCTCTTAAAGAAGCTTAACCGCTTGAGGAGATCCAAGATGTCGTCATACAAGAAGGATAGTCCGAAGTTTGATGGAACCAACTTTGCTCTTTGGAAAGGTCGCATGAAATGTCACTTACAGTGTATGGGAATGGCGTACTGGTCCATGGTCGCAAAAGCGTATGTACCTCCACAGGGTGGTCCGACAACCTTAAATGAAATCACAGATGCTAAAAACAATCTGCGGACCAAAGAGGCTCTTCTAAGCGCATTAACTGACTCAGAGCTCTCAAATGTTATTGACCTACCAACTGCCTATGAGATTTGGATTAAACTGGAACTTTTGCATGAAGGAAATGAGTATGTTAAATGTGCAAGGTTATAGAGTCTAAAAGGAAAATTTGAAAAACTAAAGATGAGAGATGATGAAAATATTACCACTTTTATGCCAGAGTGAATGAGCTGGTTTGTGGAATCAGAAATTCTGGTGGAGTCTTGGATGAAAATAAAAATTGTTGGTAAAATTCTCAGATCCCTTCCCGCCTCTTACAAAATCAAGGTTGCTGCCATTGATGAATTCAGAGCCCATACAACTGTCACAAGAGACCAATTGGCTGGCAAACTGGCTTCTTTTGAAATGACCGAGTTTGGAGATGATCCCCCCAAAACTAAATCTGCATTCAAAGCCAGTGCCTCTGTGAAAGGTAAACAAGGATTTGATCCAGGAGAGAACTCATCAAGGAAACTGTCATGGTATGAAAAAGCAAGAAAAGACCTGGAAGAAGAAGAAGTAGAAACTACTCAACTTGAAGCCCTCATTGCAAAGAGACTGCCAAGAGGATCCGGTAAGTATGAAGGAAAATTGCCTTTTAAGTGTTTTAACTGCAATAAGATTGGTCATTTTGCCTCAAGATGTCTGGAAAGATTTTCAAAGCCAAATCCTAACAGATCAAGGTTCCAAAAGAATTGTTACTATGTTCATGAAGAAGATGATAATGAAGGAGTAACAGATGATGAATCAGAGACAGGAAACAAATCCGGAAGTGAATGGGTGTTTATTGCCATCAAGGAAGAAGAACCAATATCCTCTGTATCTATCAATCATAAAGTTGTAGAAAGAGCTCTGGCTGCCCAAGTTGAAGAAAAGAATGATTGGGTCATTGACAGTGGTTGCTCTCACCACATGATAGGTGACAAAAATAAGTTCATAGACTTGGAAAGGTATGAAGGAGGAGTGGTGAAGTTTGGTGATAATTCTGCTGGTAGAATCAGAGGAAGAGGAACTATTTCTTTTGATGGAAGAAACAAAACTGGTAATGTACTGTATGTTGAAGGTTTGAAGCACAATCTTCTCAGTGTTGGACAGTTGGTGGACAAAGGCTATGATCTCCGATTCAAGGATGGAAAATGCAAAATCTTTGAAAGATCCGGAACAAAGATTGCATCCAGTGCTCAAACTAAAGGTAATATCTTCCACTTGGTTGGTACTGGTAAAAGCTGCTTATTTGTTCAAGTTGATCAGAGTTGGTTATGGCATAGAAGGATGTGTCATGTGAATTTTGATAATATCATCAAGATAAGCAATACTCAGGCTGTAAGAGATCTTCCAAAATTGGTGAAACCTACTAACAACTTGTGTAAGGAATGTCAGTTGGATAAACTGAGCAGAGTCACATTCAAAAGCAAGGAACTGTCTTCTACCGGATTATTGGACTTAGTTCACATTGATCTTTGTGGTCCGGCAAGAACTAGAAGTATTTAAGGTGATAGATACTTCATGTTGCTAATAGATGACTATTCCTGGATGATGTGGGTAACCTTTCTAAAGGAGAAATCAGAAGCTCTTGAGAAATTCAAAATATTCAAGGCCACGGTAGAAAATGAAACAGGAATAAAGTTGAAATGTCTGAGGTCTGATAGAGGTGGAGAATTCATATCCGGTGAGTTCATAGAATTCTATGAGAAACATGGAATTAAGAGACAGTTGTCTACTCCGAGGACTCTACATCAGAATGGAGTAGTGGAGAGAAAGAACCAGACCATCCAGGAAGCATCTAGGACCATGATGATGGAAGCAAATGTTCCTCAAATCTATTGGAGAGAAGCTGTTAGCACTGCAGTCTCTACTCTTAATCGAGTTCAAATAAGAAGTAATACCGGTAAGACCCCTTATGAACTCTAGTTTGGCATTACTCCTACTGTAAGATATTTCAGAGTCCTTGGTAGCAAATGTTACATCAAAAGAGATGAAGATTTAGGCAAGTTTGATGCTAGAAGTGATGAAGGAATATTCTTGGGTTACTCTACTCAAAGCAAAGCATACCGGTGTTATAACAAGAGACTAAGAAAGATGATAAAAAGTACAAATGTGAAGGTTGATGAGGGAATAGAGAAACCCTCAAGGTTTTATGAATATGATGAAGATGATCAGAATGGTGTTCTGGTTCAAGGAGCTCAATCCTCTTCTGAAAGTCAGATTCAGACTGATCCGGTAAATTAGGAAGAAGAGATAGGTTTGAATGAGCCTGATCAAGAAGTAGAAGTGCAAGAACCTCCCAAAGTTCCAAGGGATGTAAGATTGAACCACTCTGAAGATTAGATCATAGGTGACAAAAGCAAAGGTGTGCAAACTAGAAGGAAAATTGCTCAAAATTCAGATGAATATTATCTGATTTGAAAGATTGAACCTAAGACAATAAATGAAGCCTGTAATGATGAAAACTGGACCAAAGCAATGGAGGAAGAGTTGATGCAAATTGAGAAAAATCACACTTGGGATCTTGTTCTCAGACCTAGAAACAAGAATGCGATTGGAACCAAATGGGTCTTCCGGAACAAACTAAATGAAGTTGGTGAAGTAATCAGAAATAAAGCCAGATTGGTCTGCAAAGGCTACTCTCAAATAGAAGGGATTGATTTTGAAGAAACCTTTGCTCCAGTGGCAAGAATTGAAGCAGTCAAATTATTTCTTGCATTTGCTGCCTTCAAGGATTT